>BOPN01000449.1:209803-219803 GCA_017312705.2 Penaeus japonicus | reverse complement strand
ATTTATTATTAATAACGTAGATATACATAAGGAGACGAAAAGAATAATTCAACTTGCATCATGTTTTATGTATTGTGCGAGTGTAAAGAAACGGAGGATGGGAAGAGCAGGAGATGAGTTAGAGAGAGAGATAGATAGATAGAGAGAAAGAAAAAGAGAAAGAGAAAAGAAAGAGAGAAAGAAAAAGAAATAAAGAAGGGAAGAAAGAAGAGAGAGAGAAAGAAAGAAAGAAAGAAAGAAAGAAAGAAAGAAAGAAAGAGAGAAAGAGAGAGAAAGAAAGAAAGAAAGAAAAAGAGAAAGAGAAAAAGAGAGCGAGACTCACTGAATAACGGGGATCCATATGACGGAGACGCCGACGAGAGCGAGCACGAAGGCGCGACCCACGAACAGGAGCTCGGCGTCAGAGGGCTTGCCCGAAAAATTGCCCCACTTTATCTTCCGCCGGAACAGCATCCACACATCCATCGTGAAAATGGTCGAGGCGGAGTTGAAAGATCGACGTGAGGAGGATTTGAGGCCGCCATCATCACCGCCAGCATCAGCCCCGCCATGCCTGCGATTGGACTGAGGTTCAATTGAGGCCTGCGATTGGACTGAGATTAGACTGAGGCCTGCGATTAGACTGAGATTAGACTGAGATTAGACTGAGGCCTGCGATTGGACTGAGATTAGACTGAGGCCTGTGATTGGACTGAGATTAGACTGAGGCCTGCGATTAGACTGAGATTAGACTGAGACCTGCGATTGGACTGAGATTAGACTGAGATTAGATTGAGGCCTGCGATTAGACTGAGATTAGACTGAGATTAGACTGAAGCCTGCGATTAGACTGAGATTAGACTGAGATTAGACTGAGGCCTGCGATTGGACTGAGATTAGACTGAGATTAGATTGAAGGCCTGCGATTAGGCGATTAGATTGAGGCCTGCGATTGGACTGAGATTGAACTGAGATTAGATTGAGGCCTGCGATTAGACTTGAGATTGACTGAGATTAGATTGAGGCCTGCGATTAGACCTGGAACTAGATTGAGGCCTGCGATTGGACTGAGATTAGACTGAAGCCTGCGATTAGACTGAGATTAGACTGAGATTAGATTGAGGCCTGCGATTAGACTGAGATTAGATTGAGGCCTGCGATTAGACTGAGATTAGACTGAGGCCTGCGATTAGACTGAGATTAGACTGAGATTAGACTGAGGCCTGCGATTAGACTGAGATTAGACTGAGATTAGATTGAGGCCTGCGATTAGACTGAGATTAGATTGAGGCCTGCGATTGGACTGAGATTAGACTGAGATTAGATTGAGGCCTGCGATTAGACTGAGATTAGACTGAGATTAGATTGAGGCCTGCGATTGGACTGAGATTAGACTGAGATTAGACTGAGGCCTGCGATTGGACTGAGATTAGACTGAGATTAGACTGAGGCCTGCGATTGGACTGAGATTAGACTGAGATTAGATTGAGGCCTGCGATTAGACTGAGATTAGACTGAGATTAGATTGAGGCCTGCGATTGGACTGAGATTAGACTGAGATTAGATTGAGGCCTGCGATTGGACTGAGGGTGGAGTGAGACCTGCGATTGGACTGAGATTAGACTGAGATTAGACTGAGGCCTGCGATTAGACTGAGATTAGACTGAGATTAGACTGAGGCCTGCGATTAGACTGAGATTAGACTGAGATTAGACTGAGGCCTGCGATTAGACTGAGATTAGACTGAGATTAGACTGAGGCCTGTGATTAGACTGAGATTCGACTGAGGCCTGCGATTAGACTGAGATTAGACTGAGATTAGACTGAGGCCTGTGATTAGACTGAGATTAGACTGAGGCCTGTGATTAGACTGAGATTAGATTGAGGCCTGCGATTAGACTGAGATTAGACTGAGACCTGCGATTGGACTGAGATTAGACTGAGATTAGACTGAGGCCTGCGATTAGACTGAGATTAGATTGAGGCCTGCGATTAGACTGAGATTAGACTGAGATTAGACTGAGGCCTGCGATTAGACTGAGATTAGACTGAGATTAGACTGAGGCCTGTGATTAGACTGAGATTAGACTGAGGCCTGTGATTAGACTGAGATTAGACTGAGGCCTGCGATTAGACTGAGATTAGATTGAGACCTGCGATTGGACTGAGATTAGACTGAGATTAGACTGAGGCCTGCGATTAGACTGAGATTAGACTGAGGCCTGCGATTAGACTGAGATTAGATTGAGACCTGCGATTGGACTGAGATTAGACTGAGATTAGACTGAGGCCTGCGATTAGACTGAGGCCTGCGATTAGACTGAGATTAGATTGAGACCTGCGATTGGACTGAGATTAGACTGAGATTAGATTGAGGCCTGCGATTAGACTGAGATTAGATTGAGACCTGCGATTAGACTGAGATTAGATTGAGACCTGCGATTGGACTGAGATTAGACTGAGATTAGATTGAGGCCTGCGATTAGACTGAGATTAGATTGAGGCCTGCGATTAGACTGAGATTAGACTGAGATTAGATTGAGGCCTGCGATTAGACTGAGATTAGATTGAGACCTGCGATTAGACTGAGATTAGATTGAGGCCTGCGATTAGACTGAGATTAGATTGAGGCCTGCGATTAGACTGAGATTAGATTGAGGCCTGCGATTAGACTGAGATTAGATTGAGGCCTGCGATTAGACTGAGATTAGATTGAGGCCTGCGATTAGACTGAGATTAGATTGAGGCCTGCGATTGGACTGAGATTAGATTGAGGCCTGCGATTAGACTGAGATTAGACTGAGATTAGACTGAGGCCTGCGATTAGACTGAGATTAGACTGAGATTAGACTGAGGCCTGCGATTAGACTGAGATTAGATTGAGGCCTGCGATTAGACTGAGATTAGACTGAGATTAGACTGAGGCCTGCGATTGGACTGAGATTAGATTGAGGCCTGCGATTAGACTGAGATTAGATTGAGGCCTGCGATTAGACTGAGATTAGACTGAGGCCTGCGATTAGACTGAGATTAGATTGAGACCTGCGATTGGACTGAGATTAGACTGAGATTAGATTGAGGCCTGCGATTAGACTGAGATTAGACTGAGATTAGACTGAGGCCTGCGGTGGACTGAGATTAGATTGAGGCCTGCGATTAGACTGAGATTAGATTGAGGCCTGCGATTAGACTGAGATTCTAGACTGGGCCTGCGATTAGACTGAGATTGGGTGAGACCTGCGATTGGACTGGGAATTAGACTGAGATTAGATTGAGGCCTGCGATTGGACTGAGATTAGACTGAGATTAGATTGAGGCCTGCGATTAGACTGAGATTAGATTGAGGCCTGCGATTAGACTGAGATTAGACTGAGATTAGACTGAGGCCTGCGGTGGACTGAAGAGATTAGATTGAGGCCTGCGGTGGAACTGAGATTAGACTGAGGCCTGCGATTAGACTGAGATTAGATTGAGACCTGCGATTGGATAGAGATTAGACTGAGATTAGATTGAGGCCTGCGATTAGACTGAGATTAGATTGAGGCCTGCGGTGGAGCTGAAGAGATTAGACTGAGATTAGACTGAGGCCTGCGATTGGACTGAGATTAGATTGAGGCCTGCGATTAGACTGAGATTAGATTGAGGCCTGCGATTAGACTGAGATTAGACTGAGGCCTGCGATTAGACTGAGATTAGATTGAGGCCTGCGATTAGACTGAGATTAGATTGAGGCCTGCGATTAGACTGAGATTAGACTGAGGCCTGCGATTAGACTGAGATTAGATTGAGGCCTGCGATTAGACTGAGATTAGACTGAGGCCTGCGATTAGACTGAGATTAGACTGAGGCCTGCGATTAGACTGAGATCAGACTGAGGCCTGCGATTAGACTGAGAGACTGAGATTAGACTGAGACCTGCGGTGGACTGAGATTAGACTGAGATTAGACTGAGGCCTGCACGATTAGACTGAGATCAGACTGAGGCCTGCAACTGAGATTAGACTGAGATTAGACTGAGACCTGCGATTGGACTGAGATTAGACTGAGACCTGCGATTAGACTGAGATTAGACTGAGATTAGACTGAGGCCTGCGATTAGACTGAGATTAGATTGAGGCCTGCGATTAGACTGAGATTAGACTGAGGTGGGTGAGACCTGCGATTGGACTGAGATTAGACTGAGGCCTGCGATTAGACTGAGATTAGATTGAGGCCTGCGATTAGACTGAGATTAGACTGAGATTAGATTGAGGCCTGCGATTAGACTGAGATTAGATTGAGGCCTGCGATTAGACTGAAGAGATTAGATTGAGGCCTGCGGTGGAGCTGAGATTAGATTGAGGCCTGCGATTAGACTGAGATCAGACTGAGGCCTGCGATTAGACTGAGATTAGACTGAGGCCTCGATTGGACTGAGATTAGATTGAGGCCTGCAGTTAGACTGAGATTAGATTGAGGCCTGCGATTAGACTGAGATTAGACTGAGGCCTGCGATTAGACTGAGATTAGATTGAGGCCTGCGATTAGACTGAGATTAGATTGAGGCCTGCGATTAGACTGAAAGTAGATGAGGCCTGCGATTAGACTGAAGAGATTGGGCAGAGGCCTGCACGATTAGACTGAGATTAGATTGAGGCCTGCGATTAGACTGAGATTAGACTGAGGCCTGCGATTAGACTGAGATTAGACTGAGGCCTGCGATTAGACTGAGATCAGACTGAGGCCTGCGATTAGACTGAGATTAGACTGAGATTAGACTGAGACCTGCGATTGGACTGAGATTAGACTGAGGCCTGCGATTAGACTGAGATCAGACTGAGGCCTGTACGATTAGACTGAGATTAGACTGAGGCCTGTGATTGGACTGAGATTAGACTGAGGCCTGTGATTAGACTGAGATTAGACTGAAATTTGGACTGAGATTAGACTGAGGCCTGTGATTAGACTGAGATTAGACTGAGGCCACTAGACTGCCACAGTGACCAGATCAACGGCGCTGAACTTGCGCTAAACGATAGTAAAAAAAAAAAAAAAAAAAAAAGAGAGAAACATAATTTTTGAAATTCCACAAGCTTATCAGGCCGCTAACATTCATCAACTCATCAACTCCTGCAGGACAAAAAAAAAAAAAAAAAAAAAAAAAAAAAAAAAAAAAAGCGATGCGACTCATCATCCGTATCGAATCTTACCCGTAGGAAGCAGGTTGAGGACCAGCTCCACGTATGCAATATTGGTGCATCCTCCAGGACTCCCGCAAATCTTGATGCACTCCTCAGGATCGGCACAAGCCACGCGCTCAGGATACAGGATGCGGGCAGCCATTCCCGGGAACACCAGGAGCCACAGAGGCAGGAGACTTGAGGTGGGATGCGGCAGAGGATACAGCCTGCCTTGGCGTGGGTCATGTTCTTACTGGCAAGAGTCCTTTGTACGATGACCTGAGGGAGGGATTACATGGTTGTGTGGCGCTGTGCCATATACGCCAGTTTACAGGTGCTCAGTCTATTTCTCTTTCTCTCTCTCTCTCTCTCTCTCTCTCTCTCTCTCTCTCTCTCTCTCTATATATATATATATATATATATATATATATATATATATATTCCATTTGTTAATGAAGGGACATCCAGACACTACTTCACCTTAGAATTATGAGCATAACTTCATGAAAACAAAATTTATTTCAATTATTGATATGAATCTTTTAAAAGCAGATATAAACTAACAATAAGCATAATTTTTAACATAAATTGAGATGAGAAAACAAAATAACGGTAACTAATGGGGCGAAATGTCCCCCGATTTTTACCTGAGACTAGATGTCATGCTATTTCTATGAAACTCGACATCAGTGTATAAAAAAGAAAAGAAATCATATTGGAAATGGCCTTTTGACAACACATTCAAAGGGGCGATAATCCACATCAACCACATTTCATGCAAGAACCATCTGTCTGGATAACTGATGGGACAAAATTATGGTCGGAAATAGATATGGTGGATCTTTGAATCAGAGGAAATCAGTAAATCTTGTAGACTGTCAACATGCGGTGGTTTCCAAGATGGCTGCCAGGTCACATGGCTACCCAAGGGACAATCAATCTATTTGCATAAATTCACCCATTTCATTTTTAAATGAAATGTCAAAATTGGCTAATGGGGTGCATTTTGCATAGAATGTGCCACACACACACACACACAGACAGACACACACACACACACACACACACACACACACACACATATATATATATATATATATATATATATATATATATATATACATATATATACATATACATATATGACGAAGAGAAGTTCGTGCTGTCAGCATTAATGAAAGAGGAAAAGGGATGACATTTAGACCGCCATATCTTTTCGGTTAATTCCTTATAGCTCTAAATTTTGACTCGTTTTTGTAACTATTCACTTATATCTGTTTATCTATAGTTCCTTTATTCATATCTATATATCTATATTCAAAGCATATCCTGATTCATCAAATATGAGAAGCGGTAGAAATAATAAATATTTATATTTATCCTTAATATTCCCAATCTCCTCTTTTTATATTCGGTATTTTTGTTTTCTTTCTTTCCTGAACTCCTTCTTAGACCATATTCACCCCATAAATGATACACTTTGTGTCGATAAACTGAGAAAAGAAATGTAAGTATGAGTACAGTGGTAAAGGGATGAGAAAAAAACGTAAGTATGAGTACAGTGAGTAGGGATGAGTACGTATGAATACAGTCTATACCTGGTCGGTGCACCAGTACCAGATGGAGTTGATAGTGAGGCCGTCATCATTCCCGTCCATGAGTAGTCGGACAGACCGGGGTGGCGTTGGTGCAGGAGAGACAGGTGATAAGACAGTTCACACAAGTCACCTTCGGTATCCGTGCGCGGAGGCTCGCTCGCGAAAACGGGTAATCCTCCACCAACTTCGAGAGTCCGCCCACTGCCGTGAAGGCTGAAAACAGGAAAATACGATGAACTTCACGTGAAAACTTCGTCATCGAGCTGAACACATACGAAGTGGAAAAAGATCACGAGGTGTGGATCATAGGTATGGTATAGGTATGGTCATAGGCCTATAGATCATAGATCATATAGATCATAGGTATGGTCATAGGCCTATAGATCATAGATCATATAGATCATAGGTATGGTCATAGGCCTATAGATCATAGATCATATAGATCATAGGTATGGTCATAGACCTATAGATCATAGATCATATAGATCATAGGTATGGTCATAGGCCTACAGATCATAGATCATATAGATCATAGGTATGGTCATAGGCCTACGGTTATGAAGCCATCATGAACAACTCACAGCGGACCATGAGGACGAATGCCCCGACCACCATGAGGATGGTCTGCACGAAGTCGGTCCACACGACGGCCGACAGCCCGCCCGCGATGCAGAACACGGCGGCGATGGCCAGCAGGATGAGGATGGAGAAGTACAGCCACTCGGAGGAGTTCTTGTTCAGCGCCAGCTGGATGAACAGCGCGCCGGCGTACAGGTCGGCCTGGAGACGGAGGCTTGTGATGAGGGTCATTAACACAACAGGACTTCCGTCTCAATTAAATCTCAGTTATATCGTTACTCTACCATTTGTTTATTAGCTTGTTTGATATATAGTTTCATACACACCTACAGGACATATATACTGTGTATATGTGTGTGTGCGTGCGTGTGTGTGTGTGTGTGTGTGTGTGTGTGTGTGTGTGTGTGTGTGTGTGTGTGTGTGTGTGTGTGTGTGTGTGTGTGTGCATATGTATATAAACACATCAACACACACATATATATATTATATAAATAAATATATATATATACACACACATATATATATACATATATATATATATATATATATATATATATATATATATATATATATATATATATATATCTGTGTGTGTGTATATACACGCACAAATAGCAGGACTTACTGAAATCTTGGTAAAAATGTAGAGCAGCAGCGCCAGGAACGAGAGGTAAACTCGAATTCTTCTTCCTCCGAATCGCTGCTTCAGATACTCCGGCATGGTATACACACCCGAACTCATGTAGACTGGCACGAACAGCCAGCCCAGAAGCATGAGGATGTAGATAGCCTGAAGTAGCGAAGGAGAAATGGTAGGGGATTGATCATTATATCGTCTAATATTAGTTTTGATGATTAGCGGTCAGTAGATTATTTGTGCAAATATGATATATTTTACGATAGATTTATTAAAGTAGGATTTATTCTCGGCTTTTGATATATTTGCTTGTTTACTTAGGTGTTGTATCCTTTGTATTTTCATGAGACTTTCGCTAATAAAGCACAAAAATTATCTTTGCATGAGGGCAGACTTTTCACATTACTGGCGACTGAATAAGGTTAATTCCATGTGTATTACAAAAGTAGTAATGAAAATAGATATTACGCAAAGCCTCATTGTTTGTTAGAATTAAGGGTTATTACCATAACTTAACACAACTTATTGATTTTACATGAATTACCTATTCGACTTATCTTGGTATGGTTACGTAACATTGCATAGGAAACAAGGGAAATGGTAAATGATAAAGGTTTTCTCTGAAGAAACCGCTTGCCGCCCATCAAAATGTAAACAAATTCGAACGTATGGCTCTGACTACGACTAAAGAACTTTGACAGCCTTTAATTAGCAGTTTACAGTAAGAATAACTAAAAATATACATCTAGTACCTATATGTTTATATTTATGCCCATATTTTCCATATATGAAAACTAGGTAAATTCAGTTTCTTACGGGTTTAAAAATAAGTGTAATGCAAGCCAAAGGATTCAAACAATTATTTCTCATCCATTTACCAAAGCTACTTATGATGGCATTTGTTTTATATCTTTATTTACGAATTGGAGTCATGAAATATATGTTATGCCTATTATTATATTCTTACTTCATTTTTACATATATTTTGCTATAAAACATCTTTAAGAAACTCCTTAAACGGCCGGATGAGACTACATGAAATTAAAAAATATATATATATATTTGGCCTCTTCACGAATTTAATAACTCACGCTCTGTTCGAATCCCGCGACCCCATCCATTAAAAAGAAAAGAAAGATAAATACCATAAAATTACTAAGAATAACTCACGCTCTGTTCGAATCCCGCGACCCCGATGCCCGAAGCAGCTCCGGAACCCGCGAGGCCGATGAAGTGTCCGGACCCGATGTTGCTGGCGAAAAGGGAAGCGCCGACCTGCAAGTGAACGTTTTTAATGAATGAACGGTTCTCTAAAATTAAAAGTATACTTTTTGGAAGATTTTAGTTGATTGTGACACTGATTTATAAATTACCGAAGAGGAAACAAGACAGGAAATATACCATGCACAGGAAGATTCAAGCAAATTAGTAAATAATACTTATTATATATTTTTTTTCGTATATATTTAAGATTGGTGCGACAGTAAATAAAAAGTACAAAATCATAAAACAGAAACAACCATCAGGACTTACGGGTATCCAGTGCATGTTCCGCGAAGCGAGGAAATAACCCGACACACTATTGCTTCGGTTCCGATACGAAGACTATTGAGAGGGGGAAGAATATGGGTTATATGGTGTGTATACATAGATACATATATGTTTATATGAAAATCACTGCGAATTACGTAGCAGAGTACAATGAATAATTCAATTCAATTGATGTGTAGTTATATTGTTGGCTTCAAGGTTGATGCGTCTAGCAAAAAAGAAAACTTATTGAAGAGAACTTTAAAAGATAGAAAAATGGATTAGGTCCCCTAAACTTTATGCCATTCATAAAACTACTTTATTTGACAGGTCTCTCTCTCTCTCTCTCTCTCTCTCTCTCTCTCTCTCTCTCTCTCTCTCTCTCTCTCTCTCTCTCTCTCTCTCTCTCTCTCTCTCTCTCTCTCTCTCTCTCTCTCTCTGTGTGTGTGTGTGTGAGTGTGTAAGTGTGTGCGTGAGTGTGTAAGTGTGTGTGTGTGTGTGTAACAATATATTGGTAT
>BOPN01000449.1:174803-189803 GCA_017312705.2 Penaeus japonicus | reverse complement strand
TGTTTATTGTATAAAGCATTTCTTCTCTACCAATCCCTATAAATAATGGTAAAGATTCTGTCTTCCTTGTACTTTGTATATTTCTGAAATATTTTGCAGAACTATCCAAAAAGCATCTAAATAAAAACACAGAAGCACTACACACGCAAACATGTTGAAGATATCTGAGAAAAGAAGGTAATGAATATCCTCTTACCAAGAATGGTTTATTCAAGATTGTCCTGACAATGGAAGGCTTTTTATGATGCCTTTTTTAATTCACAAATATGAAAGCACTGTAAATATGGGTACCACAACTGTTTAAGTTTGGCATTAATTACAAAATAAAACCAAACAAAACTATTATGATACTAATTTCCCCATCTATAAAATCAAAATAATAATCAGAGTTCTTTAGATATATAAATATGTTACACAGATAAGGTTGTTCCAAAGTCAAGAACAATGCTGATTTATGCACAAATGCCACTCCCAGTGACAGTGATCACATACAAAAAGGTGCATAACCCCATTCCAGCTCTGACATGCTGAACCTGTGGCATGTATTGGAAATATATAAATAACACTACTGACAAATATTTCTGTTTGCCATATAATATCTAAATTCTATTTGTAGTTAAATCAACAATTCAGTAAGGATGAAATAAGGTAAAGTTAATGAATACCATGATATGAACATTAAGTCAATAATATAATATATAAGTTCTCATTTCACATGAGTTTTCGATTAGTATAGTATGGTGACCTATGCTGATTCCTCAGTAACACCTGCCCAAGCATTTGGTTTCTCAAGTGTCACGTCATATAGACATTGCTCTGTCACTCACAGTACTGACAGCTTAATCCTATTTTTGCAAGGAGTTTGGCAGTTATTTTCTTCAGTGAATGGTAGTGTGTGTTTCAGTCCGTACTAAATTCTGCACAGCAAAAGTAGTACAGGACTTCCTTTGTACTCCCTGTCAGAAGCCTGTGAATGCAAAGCAACAACAGCAAAGATCACCACAGGTTGCAGGCTCCCTCAGTAGGCATGGCAGACAGCCAAACTGAGGGATTTACCTGCCTCATCCACCCCCTCCCATGGGTGGGGGTGCGGCACCGCCTGTTCGGTGGATCCTTCCTATTCTTCTTGATGGTGGTCCTGGAGGTCTGTTGATCAATTTGGCAATGATACACAATGAATTATAATTATCAAATCAATCTCCAATTAACATTTCAATCTAAAATAATTATCTCAGTCATCAAATCAAAATATTACTTCAGTATTATAAATGACAACAGAATGTATGATGTGTGATAACTTACGGTCCTCTGCCTGGAGCTCCATAGCTGCTCGAGTAGCCATCACCACGCTTTGTTAAGTCTGGGTTGATCAAGGTCTGGAAACTGAACAAATGTATGAGAGATAGATAGAGAGAGATGTACATTTTGTGACTTGATGTTTGAGTATGGCCAAAATAAACATTTCTGTGCCAAAATCTTTATTCTTTCCAACTTTAAAATAAGAAAAACAAACAACTGAAAGTAAGAATCTGTTGATTTTTACGTTCCTACAAAATAACAGAGATGAATGGACAGCATACTTACAATAGAACTATAAAGTTGATGAATCCCCAGAAAAGATCTGGTATTCTCGCTAGACTCCATCCCTGGTCTCCCCCAATATTTCCGCCTAGAGTAGAGAGAAAGAACTCAATATATTGATTTATAAAAGACTCCTCTAAATAACAGCAGAAAAGCATAATAGTATTTCTATTAACAATAGTGCTTGATTTTTTTTTTTCCAGGATATCAAATGTATTATTATGTTATGTTTTACTGGATCTTTAAACTAAATGAGTAATTATCACCCTAGTATAATTCCCTGGAATGATACAGACTACAAAAAGATGGAGCAAAGAGAGCAATATGTCATTACTGTGAAAGCAAATGCCCAGTATAGTGGTAATGACCATCACATAACAGATAAATTTTACTGAAATTTTGTAAAAGAAGTAACTAGTTACAAAAAAAAAAAAAAAAAAAAAAAAATTATATATGTATATATATATATATATATATATATATATATATATATATATATATATATATATATATATATATATATATATATATATATATATATATATATATATATATATATATATATATATATATATATATATATATATATATATATATATATATATATATATATATATATATATATATATATATATATATATATATATATATATATATATATATATATATATATATATATATATATATATATATATATATATATATATATATATATATATATATATATATATATATATATATATATATATATATATATATATATATATATATTATATATATATATATATATATATATATATATATATATATATATATATATATATATATATATATATATATATATATATATATATATATATATATATATATATATATATATATATATATATATTATATATATATATATATATATATATATATATATATATATATATATATATATATATATATATATATATATATATATATATATATATATATATTATACATATATATATATATATATATGCACATGAGCAGCCTCTATGATTTCCCTCATGTAAACCATCTCCTCAGGATAGGAAACTAGGACCGATAATGACGTGACCACTCAATAGAAGGCACTCTGTAATTGTACTGTAAACAATTGGGAATCTTGTGCCATCTATTGAGAGAACATTACAGCACATGCAGGTAATTCGTTGAGGGTTTGCAGTCCACAGCTTGTCAGTATCAGTAAATATGTAAACACTGAACCATGTTTGAATTTCAGGGCGAGGATTGTGGTTATCAAGGTATTTTGCACAAGGTATGCCCTGAATGAGGGGGGGGGGGATCCAGGGGTGTGTGAAGCCCCCATAGCTACGACTAACTTCAAAACTAGGCAAAATTGGGTACATAATTGGGTTAAGATTTTATATACGAAATATGCCCCGAATATATATTTTACCCCTAATTTCCCTGATCTACTTCATGCCCTCCCCTACTATCGGGACCCAGATTGTGGGATCCAGAGGTGGAACCACACATTATATCCACTATATATTAATAGTAGAGGTTGAGAGGAATCCATCAATAACACGTTTGTGGCATTTAGTAACGCGGCATTATTAGGAAAATTTACCAAAATAAGTCTGATCAAATGAAGGAGAAAAATTACCGTATCAAAATTGACCTTATCACTCCCAGATCAACCAAGAATTACATTACAGAAGGATAGTTCATTAACCCAAACTCCCGAAATTCACACGAAACACCTCAATACAAACAAAAAACTCACTCGACGATATATACGGCATGGCGACCTCCCTCTCTCCTCCTCTACCAAAAGAAACGAATATTCTCAACCTCTCCCTCGCTCTCCTCCGAGATTCCTTTTCTAGACCAAAACACACGTCATGTCAACAGAGACGTTTCATCTTCCTCGCGAGTTGGTGTGGATCTGACCAATGGAAAGCCAGCTCTGAACGTCGGAGGATTCTCATTGGTCGGAGTGGATTACTACACGCATAATAGGCTTATTTGAGATCGGTGGCTTATTCATTCAATATGAATGATAAGAGTCGTTTTTCCTATGTGAAAAGCTTTGCGAAAGGATTAATTTGCTTGTGGATATCATGTATTTGGGAAAATTAATAAAATGTCACTTGGGGTTGCTTGTAAACATTACTTCCCATGGATAATGATTGAAAAGGTTCTTAGAACCGGCAATACAATTATTGTAACCGAATTTCATAAAACTATATTCACTATGTTAGTTTTACTGATATGGTTTTATTGCCATCATACAAGGTAAGAGTGACTACATACGTGGTTGAAATCCATACAGTCTTTATGTGGAAAAATGGGAGCCGTAGCCGACTGTGGTTCTAAGGAGTGCCAGTGTTGAGCCGACATCCCGAGTCGTCTGCAGGCCCCGCGTGAGAACTACCTCGGATCCACGTCTTTCTGTTTTTTCACTCCTCTCGGACTTAATTCAACACCAATATGGGTAATATTCACGCAGCTTCTCCTGCAACACCCCCTCCACCGCCTGCGCCCACGCCGCCCACCGTCACGCCCGTAGATGAATCTAAAAAGGGCGAAGAGAAAGAAGGGGGAATCGAGAATCCAGGGACGATGGAAGACATTCACAAACAGTGTAAAGGTAAAGGATTTATTCTCCTCTTTTTGCTCGTCTTTGGCTTCTGAGGTTGTCGTCGGAAGGGAGGCTACAGTGCCAAGGCTGCAAAGGGATACAGCAGTCATGTTTATTTAGGAAAGGGGATGAGGTTGGTGTGGGAGGGGAGGTTCTGTTTCATAATCGGTTTGAATTTGCTCTTTAAAGATATCATTTACTGCTATGATGTTTCAGGGAACCACGCGAAGATGACGTAAAGCTACCGGTAATATATGGGTTAATAATGGGGTGCAATTCTGCTCTCTCCTATATGGAATTCAATAAACTTTCTTTAGCCCATTGCAAGAGGGGATAGATTTGCTTGCCCAGTCCCCAGGATGGGTTTTATTTCAGAGCGAGGCAGCTTCACGCAACATACCTTGACTTTTCCCACTCTCTTTTAGTCATTCATTGTAAAGCGAGAGACATTTTAGTGTTTGTTATTTTTTTTGTTTAATTGTTTTGAGAGACTTGCGTGTCATACCACAGGCTTTATTAATGCTGTGGTTGACTAAAATTGTAGTATAGGTTCCATTATCAGCTCTTTATTTTCTTTATGCTCTGTGTGATAGAAGTATTGCTGTTTTATGGGAGGACAAAAGGCAACTTTCTTTTTGTATTTGTGTACTTTCATGAATGGATACAAAACATATAACCATCTACAATGAAGATAACATGAAGAGGTTGGGAAGAGGAAGAAAACCTGTGCTTAGGACTGAGTGCCAAAGTAAAAGGCATCCCTACTGGCACAGGGGCACATTGTAGACACTGGGCATGGTCTAATTCGCCCTCCTCTTCTCGTTCTGCTTGCACATCCTTCATTGGCAGTACTTTAGAACAAGAGGTCAGGAACTTGCTGTGTGCCACCACTCTATAAAGATAGTGCTTGCTAGAGACCATAGACTCTCTCTCTCCTGCTGGTGCTAGAAGAAAGTGGTGCCATCTATATTTTGGATGTTAGTTGAAACCCATTTTGCTTAATATTACAGCAATTATAATAATTATGATTGCAACTGTTATCATCATTCACTCATGACTCATAGTACAACAAAGAAAGACAGTGATCCAAAATCCCCCAACATCATGTACGTCACGACGCCTGTCATCAGCCTAAATACTCCTGCATCGTGTATGTCATGACACCCTTCTGCAATTGGTTAAGCCTGAAATTTAACCCTATGACGACGGTGCGTCACACTCGTGTGACACAGCTAAACTCCCGATGCCGGGGCGTCATGCCAGTGTGACGATTTCAATGCAATATTGCAATCGCCCGGCTTAGGGGTTTTCGCGTAGTGCGTGCCCCGTCGGGAAAGGGTTAAGAATAAAGATTAAGGAAGATGTGGCAAAATGTTTATAGATGTTCAGAATCATACTGTGCATAGATTCAAAGAAACGAAGGGACTGGTTGTAAAAAAAATAATAAAATGATAATGATAACTATTATAAGTAAGATGCAGAAAGTGAAGAGAAGTCACAATCTTTTATCACAGTCTGTGACTATGGCAAAGTCCAGCAGTACCTTCAGCTTTCATGTCTAAAGTGTTATTGCCACAGCATTTTATTGCTCAGTATCTACAATGTTCACTTCATATGTTCTTATTGCTTTCATTTTATTTAATAAGCTTTCTCAAATATAACTAATAAAGTAGAATGCCGACCTCTTGTTCAGAGTACCAGAATGAGAAAAAGGTGACTCAAACCATTCCCAGCATCTACAATGTGCCCCTGTGCCAGTAAGGCTGTCTTATGATGCAGCACTTGCAGTTATAAGTGCAGGTTTCCTTCCTCTTCCTCATCTCTTCATGTTATCCTTATTATGGATAATTTTTTTTTCCCTTTTAATGACGGTATATGAAAATGAAAACATAAAGTTGCTTTTTAGCCTCCCATAAAACAGCAATACTTCTGTCACACTGAGTATAAAGAAAATAATGAGTTGATATAGACCCTATACTACAATTTTTTAGGCAATTGTAACATTGCGAGCTCATATGACACATACAAGTCTCACAATACAGTTGAACAAAAAAATGGCTCTAGTAATATAGTGAGTGAAAGAAAGTGAGCACCAAAAGGTTGTGATATGGCTCGTGGAGCTGCCTCGTTCTGAAATAAAAGCAATATGGGGTGCTGTTTAGGGGGCACTAATCCCTGTCCTGGAGACCTGACAAGCAAATCTATCCCTGCGTCCAGATCTACGCAAAAGGATAAGCTAATTTATTTGATATACTGTGATATACTATACTACTATATTCATCTTTAGGATACATATTAAGGTTATAAAGAATAGAACTCGTACTAGAACTTACATGTAGCCTGTACAGATTTGATTAAAGTAAGATATGTGGAAATGAAACCAGGCCTTGCTACCATTTGAATGAGTGAAATTTTATTATTTATTTGGTGGTTGAACTTGGTTTGCTCATCTTCATACATAGTCGTTATTATACCAGTATTAGGAATGTATGAAAACTTTTGTATTCAATCTATTTAGTTCTTGGAAAGTTCAATTGCTAAAATAATATGCAATGGTGTACAAAAAAAAGAAAGTTAAACACCTACCTGTGAACATCAGCTGATTCCTGGGAATGGGGAGGAGACCAGCATATGGTAATGATGCCCAGGGTAGAGTGTAGTGACAGAAAACCAGCAACACCTTTTCCCTATCTATAGATACTTTAGAGTCAGCAGAAATGACAGATTTTGTGTCTGTCTGTCTGTCTGTCTGTCTGTAAGTCTGAAAGTCTGTCTGTCTGTCTGTCTGTCTGTCTGTCTGTCTGTCTGTAATGAAAGGGTTTATGAGTGGGGCTTGAAATATATGCTTTCTTTCTTTATGGTATATAGTTATTATGCATTTATGTACATAGATTGATAGATATAGGTGATTAAAGTTTGTAAGTAATTACTCAGATACCCAACCAACACAGAATTCACAGAAGTGAGGCTCAGCCGGTTGTGCGAAGGGAATCTAATTTCTTCTATCACTGGAAGAATGACTTTAAAAAAAAAAACAGACAGAATGATATGGAATATTTTTTTTTTTCCCAGATGTGTTTCCTGTGATGTTTGAGGGAGGAAAGTTCATGTTGAACAAAGGTCTGAGCAACCACTTTCAGGTATCACACACAGTCAACTTTTCCACTATGCAACCCCCTGGCTACAGGTAGGACAACAATACAGCTACATGTGGCTTTATATATTTTGTCTCTTAGTTAAGATTGACAATTCAAGAGTGAAAATTTGTTGAAACTCGATTGTATATTGTCTATGCTTTCGCTTTAAGATATTGCATTTGTTCCAGGTTTGGTGCAACTTTTGTAGGAACACAACAAGTATCTCCCTCTGAAGCATACCCTGTTATGTTGGGGGATATCGACCCTTCAGGCAACCTCAATGCAAACATCATTCACCAACTCTCGCCAAATCTCAGAGCAAAGTTTGTTGCACAGGTGAGTATCGGCTGGGATGTGACGTAGTGAGTGAATGATGGGGAGAGGGGAGGAGGGGGTAGTTTAGGTGTTATGGGAATAAGTGCCTTATTGGCACAGATTGGCAAGTTCTTTGATATGTGAGACTGATTATAAAACTGACTAAGTGACTAAGAAGGGCCACACACAGGAGACATATTACGATACTGTAATAAATATATGTGGTATTTATTATATTGACTGTAAAGAGGAGGGGAAGAAATGGGGTGTGTGGTGATGGAAGGAGAAAATAAAATAGGGTAAGAGAATTATTAGAAGGGATAAATTTTTACAGGATCATCAAAAGTAGATAGAAAGCCAAGATTAGATTGAAAGAAGATGCAGTAAGAAAGAGCTTGTTTTTATGTGTGAATATTTTGTATTTTGTTCAGTATATTTGCATGATGAAATTGATGTGAAACTCATTGAAATTATTTTGTTGATTTCATGACAGATCCAGCAGAGTAAGTGGCAGGCTACACAGCTAACCACAGATTGGCGCGGTTCCGACTTCACGGCATCAGTCACTTTGGGTAATATCGATGTGATCAATGGCTCTGGAGTGGCGGTGATGCATTACCTTCAACAGGTGTCCAAGAAATTGGCCCTTGGCACAGAATTAGCATACCAGTATGGTTCCCAAGTTCCTGGCGGGCACATTGCAGTGTATTCCATGGCTGGGAGATACTCTGGTAGGATTTGCTCAATCTATCCTTTGTTTTCTAAATGTTGAATTAAAACATGTCTACTGTGTGATATAAGTAAATTTCCATTTTTTTTAGCATGCTTTATACTGTATTGTTTTTTTTTTTAACAAAAACACTGCTTTCATTTCCTAACAGGTGACAATTTCATAGCATCTGGTACATTAGGAGGTGCAGGGATCCACCTCTGCTATTATCAGAAGGCAACAGAGCAGCTTCAATTTGGTGTAGAATTGGAAACAAGCCTTCGTATGCAGGAGTCTGTTGCCTCTATGGCATATCAATTAGAGATTCCCAAAGCTAACACAGTATTTAGAGGTTAGTTTCTTTTTGCTTTTGTTAAGAAAAAAAAAAAAAAAAATCTTAAAAGAAATTTACCAACATCCCTAGGCCTCAAAAAATCATGATATATATACCTATTGCTTAGGAACTTTACTTTAACTGTGCTTTCATAAGAGTCGGGGAAACCTCAGCCATTATACACAATTGGTAATACTATGCTGTGCAAAAATGCGTTTTTATTATGAAAACTCTCATACATGGTAAATAACGTATCGTCTCTGCAGGGACACTGGACTCGAACTGGACTGTAGGAGCAGTAATGGAGAAGAAGCTACTACCACTACCCTTTACCCTGGCTCTGTCTGCAATGCTCAACCATCCCAAGAATCAGTTCAAATTAGGCTGTGGATTTATCATTGGATAATATGAGTGAATGTTGGTGTACAGTAATATGATTGCCAAATGGGATTTGACTGATACCCTATTCCTTACACTGGCAGTCTCTCTTGTGTGACTAGTGTCAATGGTGTATGTAGGATAATATAAAATATTGTATAGGGGTAATGGATTGTAAATAGATAAAGGGAAAATAAGAACATTTCAGAAGTTGTTGCCAGTGTGTTCCCACTTGTACTAGGCATTCTTTGTTACAGTGGGAAGAAGAGACTGGTGATGTGTGTGGGCCAGTGATACAAGTCTGTGTTTCTGCCTCCCTTGTATTCTTGTGGACTAAGGAGGTTTGGCCTCATCAGGCCCGAAGAATGGTGTATGTCTGCCACCTTTGTTATCATTCCTTTTATGAAGTGGAACTATATATTGCCGTTCCCATTGCTAGTTTGGTGCTTTTATTAATGCTACAGTCTGGAAAATGGAGAAAAAAAATTGAAGAGACATATCAGAACAAATATTTGTTACACTGAAATGGAGCTTTAAGTTTGAATTGTTAATTTATCCAAACACATGAACAGTTGGTATGAATTATGAAGTGGGTTTGTCATCAGATTTTGATTCCCACTTCTTTTTTAAAATTTAACCAGTCATTGCAGGGAACTAAAAAGAACAAATAAACCTGTTTGCACATAAATTAAAAAACACATGCACGTGTATAGGCCTGAAAGAATGCCTGCTCATAGATGGTAATTGAATGTTTAAAGAAACTTCATACTGCTAGTTTCCACTAACCTTTTTTACTGGAATTATATGGTCTCTGTGTAAGTGTCTGAATTATGTTCTTAATTTATATTTGGATTGAAACAAAGAGTCCTCCCATTCCTTTAAAACAAGCAATGGATGAAATGATTAGGTATTATATTTTGTCCAAGATCATAACCAGCTAACTTGCCATTTTTTTATCCAGTCATGAAGTGCAGGAATGTAGTATAATTGCTTGTCTGATGACAATGATTAGACCTGTTCTCTGATCATGAAGTAAGTCGACTGACAGCAGTTATGTTATGTATGATCAACCAGATAACAAACATTAAGCTTTATTATTATTAATATGTCAGAACACTAGATTGTGCAGTCTTAACAGACCCAAAGCTTGGTCTCATTGTTATTAGGTGATGCATTGAGTGCAGACTGATATGGGTATGGCAACTGGAAATTAACTGGAGTCTTGTGTGTATTTGCTTCATGGACCAGTTAGTGCCATTATATGGTGCTGGCCTATGTAGTAAGTCCTACATTTACATCTTCAAGGAAAATAAAGTAACTTAATGATAGATTTACTGATAGTATGTGTGTGTGGACATTGAATCTTTGTAATTTGAAGTAAACAGTACACTGAAATGATCAATAGTCAATCTATGTATCTATTGGATGCACCATTCTGTTTTTAGTTAGTCGTGATTTTTGTTGCCATCAGGGTAGGATAGGAGAACTCCACACAGTAATATGAGTTGAGATGTCAACAGAGCACAGCTCATGTGGCATGAGCACATGTACTAGTCTCCAGGGGATAGTAGTGAGAAGAGGTGAAGAAGCAAGACCACATATTTCCATTCTTATTGATGCTTCGTGACACATAGAAATTATAACAAGATAACTTTGTAGATAATCAGTCGATATAAGCATCACTTGTTGGCATTGTTTTGATAATTGTTAACCATATGTACAAAACAGACAGACAGTTCTTTTACTAAGAATTTGATTTACTTCCCTGTAAAAAAAAAAAAAAAGATAATTTTCTTCTTTAAAAGTACTAAAGTAATGTACTTTTACATGCAGTATTTCAAAATATTCTCAAAAATTATAATTCAAAGTTTCAGAACTTCATTAAATATTTTTATATATAATGAAAAAAATACTGGGAACAAAAGCCAGAGTAGTGAACTAAAGTGAACTGTAAAGAATATTAAATAGCCAGAAATGTAAACATTTTTATCATTACACAACATAACAGCAATGGCACCACTACACAGTTTTGTTACACTGGAACCAACCATTTTTTCAAACAAACCCTTAAATTTTCATATTAATTAACCCTCTCTGGACGGGTGGTACACTACGGTACCGCGCATTCTAGGCTCGTTCGCTAGGTGACGCCATACGGCATCGTTTATTTAACTGATTTAGGCCTATGCGTTCGAGAGCCCCGGCATTGTAACATGCAAGGCTGGAATGCCCCCGTCGTGAGTGGGTTAAAGAATAGAACTGAATCAATTACAATAAAGTCATTTGCAACCAAATTGTCTTTTAACAGATAGAATTCAGTATATATTCTCTATACTCAACCCATTGCAGACGGGAATAGATTTGTTTCCCCAGTCCCCAGGACGGGAAACTTCACACTCTTTCATTCACACAGAATACTAAAGCCATGTTTGTGCATTCGCTTTCTTTCATTCACATATAATACTAAAACCATCTTTGTGCTTATATATTTTTTTTTTGTGTACTGTATTGTGAGACTTATATGTGCCATATATCAGGCTTTATCAATGTTGCAGCAGTCTAAAATTGTAGTATGAGGTTCATATGAGCTCATTATGTTCATTATACTTGGTTTAATAGAAGTATTGCAGTTTTATGGGGGGACAAAAATCGATTTAATTTTTTTCATATTCATGTACTTTCATAAACATATAAGAAAAGAAATAACCATTCACAATCAAGATTCCATGACGAGATGAGAAAAGGAAGGAATCCTGTGTTTAGGACTGCGAGTGCCACAACAAAGGCAGCCAGACTGGCACAGGGGCACATTATAGACACTGGACATGGTTTGTGTCACTTTCCTCTTTTCACTCTGCCTGTGCATCCTACATCACCGGTAATTTAGAGCATGATGTTGGCATCTGAAGATAGTACTTGCTAGAGACCTTGAATGGGTGCCATTCTTTCCAGCTGGTGCTAGGAGAGAGTGGTGCCATTTATGTTTAGGATTCTAAAGTAAACCTTCTTTGCTGAATATTATAGCAATTATAGTAATTATAACTGCAATGTTCATCATCAGTCACTAAATAATTATTACTCATAGTACAATAAAGAAACACATTGATCCAGTCACCCCCAACGTCAAAAAAGCCATAATGACTATTGTCATATGTGTTGTGACACCCGCTGTCAGGTGAAAATCTTGTGTGTCATATATGGCCTCACACCCGTCCGCAATGGTTAATAACTTTTGATTCTATTGATAGACCATTACAATCAGGGGTTCCCAACCTGGGGTGCCCATGTCTCCAGGGGTATGAGATGGCATTTCAGGGGTAGCAACAAGTATATTATTTTCTGAAAACACTTTGGTAGCAATGAGCTAACTATCAACTTTGCAGAAAAAATCATAATGACCAATATAAGAGCCTATTCCTCAAATGAGAGGCTGGAACAGGATTTATTAGGATTGGTTCTTTTTCTGATATCTGGTTTTATATTTGCACTTTAGTCAAAATCAAAAGCTGACTTCTTTAATTAAATTAAAACCTTGGAGTATTTTATGTGATTCACTGATGATGATAATATAAAATTATGAGAATGTTTATTTTATATTCAATTGTGATATTTCTGTAGGGTGTGAGATTTTTTAACCAAACATTTTCAAGGGTACAGGATTTAGGAAAGTTTTGGAACTACTTTGACACACAAAATCATGGTAAAAAAAGAAGGGAGGGATTGAAAAAGACATTGTCAATGATATGCATTAGGTTTGAATTACATCTCATTTTCATAGGTATTACTGTAATAGATTGGCAAACAAAAAGTTAGTTGTGAATATTGACAGCTAATATACCAAATACAATAATTACTTATACCTTAGTCTGGAAAAAAAGCAGATGTAACAAAAGGTCTTCCTACATAATCACTACCAGTCACATACTAGCACACCAATGAACCAACTTGAAGATATAAAATTAATACATTTGCTAATGCCAACAAATCCCTTCCATAAAGTAATATACTTGGTGATGTAATATTTGTCCAATTTACATATAGTTCCTGGAAGTATTATTAAAGTATTAATCAGACTTTATTGAAAAAAGTGAACACGCATGCACGCACGTGCTCTCACTCTCACTCTCACACACTCTCACACACACACACACACACACACACACACACACACACACACACACACACACACACACACACACACACACACACACACACACACACACACACACACACGGATGCATCTTAGGTTTTATCTTGTCCAAAGACAAGACAAAACACAGACCACACACACACAAAATAAATGTTAAACAACCACAGTAGGAATAATATATAAGTCATGATGTTTTAAACCCTTCTTAGGTTCCCCGTTGGAGAAAGAAAATCAAAATGAATAGTCAAAGTAATTCAGACAAGACCAAACTGTATGCAGGAAGATCGTAAAAACAGAACAGGATTTTGTTCCAGAAAGGTGGTCAAGGATAAGATCTTGAGAAAACTTTGTCCATTTAGACAAGGGAAAAACAATCAAACACCATGAGACAGCACTCAAGCTACGAAATGAATATTTTTTATTTTTAGAGTAAAAAGAATTTAAACTCTTCTTCATATGGATTGACATTTATGATTAAGTTGATCGCATGTGAAACAGTTTTAGATTCCCACTCATACTTTTCTTGAGAGCTCTACTCATTTTTGACGTCACTTATAAGGAATAACAAGTATCAAGAGCACTGTTGGCCATATTGTTTCACAAATTTTAAATGTAATATGGTCCCCTTGAGTGATTTGAGGCTGTGTATAGAATTTCATTTTTGCAAATGAAAGCAGCTAGCTTCAGAAAAGTTTAGTAATAGAGAAAAAAATCCTGGTCAATAAAATAATATTTGCTTATCCTCTAAGGAACACTGGCGAGGCCACTGATTTTTTTTATATAAAGAGATGGCTGTAGAAAAAAGAAAGGAAATTATATTATGGTAAACTGAAAATTTAGAGCACCATTGAATTTTCCCCTGTAACTTTCTCTGATGCTCACATAGTTGTTGTATAAATCAGTAAATCTTATCGAACCAGAAGGGAGGATGGATGCAAGAAGTTTTGTTTCAAACATCGCCATATAAGTTAACTAGGACTATACTCAAATTACCGTGGTCAATAAAACAGTCACTTGGAATAGAGATTTTTGAAAATGGATAAAATTTCTGCTCATGAAAGCCTGGCACTTCAAGAATATTTGTAAAAAGGAAATCAGCAAATTTCTGCTTTCTTAATGAAATCCATCATATGTGTTATATAAGTATTTGATAGAAAAAAAAATTAAAGGTGACAAATTACTAATTACCCAAAAAGCTAAGGGCTGAGTAACAGAGTTACTAGATGAAAGAGTGGTTCAGTCTTAAGGGAATCCCCTCTCTGTGTTTCAGGAAGACCATAGAAATGGAGTGGCAGGATTCAGTCTTGAAAAGAACCAAGAATATGACATAGCAGTTGTTTGTAGAAATGCGTTACTTTATCCAGGACAAGTGTTGCTTCCTTTATCCATACACACTATGTATATATGTAAATATGTATATACATGCTTATTTATCTATATCTATCTATCTATCTATATACAAAACACATGCACACAGAAACACACATGCTTATTTATATGTATGTATATATATGTATATGTATGTATGTATGTATGTATGTATGTATGTATATATATATAGATCTACACACAAACAAACACATACATGCTTATTTATATGTGTATGTGTATATGTATGTATGTATGAATGTGTGTGTGTGTGTGTGTGTGTGTGTGTGTGTGTGTGTGTGTGTGTGTGTGTGTGTGTGTGTGTGTGTGTGTGTGTGTGTGTGTGTGTGTATGTATGTTTATGTGTGTGTGTGTGTGTGTGTGTGTACTGTATATATAGATTAAATGACT
>BOPN01000449.1:162303-167303 GCA_017312705.2 Penaeus japonicus | reverse complement strand
AGCTTGGACCCTCACACTTTCTCTACAAGGTACTTCAGGAACTTGGTCTTCACTCTGTAGCCATGCCTTGCTTTTTTCAGGAGTAATTGATGGGATTGTATCTTCTAGCCTCTCTAACAGGTCTGAGAACTTGCCACTTGCCTCTTTTTGCATCTGTTGACCGACAATAAATGGCAAGTGACAACTCTTAACTGCTTCAAAAACTATTAACAGCTTCCTAATGCATGGTTTGATGAAAGGATTTGATATCTTTAATGATTTAACAAAGAATATATTTTGCAACCAGGAACCTTTCATATTTCAGATTTACCTTAAATCTGCCCAGTTTAGAATATTTGAAAAAAATCTATGGGAATGACCAGTAAATTAGAGTATAGCAAAGACAATACAACTGAAGATCTTTTACATAATGTAAGCAAAGGCAAGCCCATAAATGTTCACCTTAAGCTGTAGGCAGCGCGCTGCAAGCAGGTACTGAGCCCGCATTGGTAATCTTGAGGGCTTGACATGGTAGAGACCCAAAAGGGCAGCCTGAAGACTTGGGACTGCACTCTCGCTTGTCTCCTCCCCAGCCTGGGGGGTGAAGGAATGTGCAGTCTTCCTTTTGTTTTAATACACAAGTCTTTGCTTTTACTTTTTTTCAACATAAGACTTAAATATACATTTAAAATAGGGAACTTGCTAAGCAATTTCTATACTTATTCATTTTATCTATATTTGTATTGTATACTGTATGAATATACATATAATGTAGGTAGGAATTCAATATACCTCAGCAAGTGATACCCTCTAGTAACACTTCCAAATTTTGAATGAATCATCTCAAACAAAGAAGAACAATAGGGAAATAAAATAGTGTATATATATTTATATATTTTGCTTTATTGATAAAAGATACACACCACAGAGCAGTGAGGCTCTGGTGGCTGGATATAATATTGATATGGTAATCTGGAAAGTGGTTATAAGGAAATTTGGCGGGTGTGCCACAGCTCCCAGTAAGGTACTATCACTGTGATGGGAAACATGTCAACCCTACCACAGTGGTAGTTCCTACCTAGGACACTTGGCTACATGTTAGTGGATTACAAGTTCATATCTCCAGTCACCACCACCTGCTGCTGCTCCTCGTAGCAATAAAGAGTATAATATGTACTTACCTTTCCCAGCAAGCACCGGAAACAAGAACACAGGACTGGGGTATGCTACTGCCGATTATGCCAAAGCTAAATGGATGAGTGTGAAATCTCTAGTCATGACAAGGAAATCAACATGCACCAGAGACACACCCATCCATAACACTCAGCTCTCTTGAAGTGTTGAACCGACTTGGCTAGATGGACTATGTGCAAATACAAGTTACTAAAGAAGGGATGATGTAATGCAGATAGCTAGACCAGCTAGTACACATGTGAATGAAGCTGGAAGAGTATGGCTATACTACAGGAATGCTGGATCCATGTTTGAATTTCAGGGGGGGGGGGGGGGCTTTAGAAAAAAAAAAAAAAAAAAAAAAAAAAAAAAAAAAAAACGACTGATAAATGGTGATCAGTATAGCTTGTATTGTGTTGGTTCACATTGTGATCATGGGGCAAGATGAATAATACAAGTTTACCCACAAAAAGTATAAGGATAATGACTAGTAGGGGCAGTAGTGTAGTGGAAATAATTACCAGACATAAGTTATGACATGAAATTTTAAAATGTCTAAGTTAATTAGATTTAATAATTCTGGATACTAATTTCCCAATCAAAAAACCCTCTGATATATAAATATACACAAAGGGTTACTTCTTACCTTGATCAAAATGCATTTTAATGCTGCTTGTAGTAACCATATGCAGTGGTTCATGGCAACATTACTAGATTTGTTTGCCACAACACATTACAGCCTACAACTCTTAACCTAAAACTTTCAAAGAAGCCTATCGCTATTATACTCACCGCTGCTAACAATGCCAGACACTCAAGTTCTGCCGTCAACAAATCTGTCTGATGAAAAATGCAGGCTATGTTAAAGACTGCAGGGAGACAGGCCTTGCATGCCTTTACTGCTGCCTCAAGCTTCAGCAAAGCTGTATGAGGCTTCCCAAGCTTGGCCAAGTCTAGCCCTGTCAGCCATAACACACAGCCCTGCAATTCTCTTCCACACAAACTCCTTGGAATAGCCTCTAAGACCTGTAGGCTACCAGCAAAGTCTTCCTTCTTGTATAGTCCTACTGCCTGAAAAAAACTGGCCAGCACTCCTGAGTAAGTGTTCTCAGCGTTAGGCCTCCTGCCCAGCCATCCAGTCTGCAACACCTCTGCAGATGTGAGCAGGACAGAATTGAAGGGCAAGAGACTATCCTTGCAAGAGGTGGTAATCAAAAGCCATTCTGGGGGCTCTCTCCCCCTATCCCATCTTGTGTCTATGGGAAGTGTTCTTAGCTTCCCTAATGGGATGCTATCATCAGGGAGGAGGTTAGCATGAAGCAAAACTAAGGTGCTGAAAGACCCACATCTCTGAACTTTCTGCACTGTTCGTTCTAATGCACTCATGTCATCCCCTTCTGTCTCCTCGCACCCTGGAACACAGAAGTAAAATTCCTTACACACTTCAAATATAAAATTCTGAATAATGTATTAAAATTTGCAAAAGAGGTATTCCTCAAACTTGTAAAATTCAAATAATACAAATGCTTAAGATCATACTTACACCTTCTGATATAATCCACCATTATCCCTCGCAGAAGAACATGGGGTATGCACAATGGCCGGACTAGTGCAAGATAAAGAATGGTCACCATAGCCTCGCATTCAACACCCCATGCCTCCACAGACACTGGAGGGGTCAAGAATAACTGCTTTATTGCCTCCAACACACGAGGAACACATGATGCATTGGTCTGAAACAAAGTTTATAAGTTAATTTGGTTACCTAGGATAGGTAGAAGATTGAAGGCCTATGAAGAAAATATTATAAAAATTCAAGTCCTACTTTACCGTTGCTTAAATATCATAAATGGTCATATAAACGCTTTAATCCATATATAACAAAGGAGGATAAGAGTTTGAAAAGATTCGGCGCTACCCGAAACAGGCTTGGCCTAACAACCCACGCCGCCAAAAATGCGGGTAGGCCTACCGTCCTATTTTCATTCAAACAAAGTTAAAATGAAATCTACATCCCAACAAACACAACCTCTACGCAAACGAGCACCCCATCATACAAAGAACGCTTATCCCGCCAGCAGGAAACCATCGAACTCCTCAAGGTTCCTTCCCCTCTAGAGTGGGGGGGGGGGGGGAGGGTTAAAGTTTAACTCGAGAAAATTACAGTTTTAAATATTATGCCTAGAAAATACCGTATGCGTATTCCCCGTACAAGCATTGCGTTCTCAACTCACCAAGGCCTCTGTGGCGTATCGTGCGAGCGTGGGTGGCGTCGTCGCGTGGCGGCCCGAGGACAGTGGCGTGGGTTTGAACTTGTCCGCCGCCGCCGCCGCCGCCACGACCGTTACCACGCCACTCCTTTGTTCCGCCGCGCCGCCCCCCGCCGACGCCAACACTCTCCTCTTTCTCTGCGCCTCCGTGCCTTCTTCCTCGTCCTCGTGCCGCCTCTTCATGATGGACGCTCTCTTACCTCGGTGTTAGCGTTGGTCTCACAAGCGGGGCGTGCTGGGTGTGGGCGTGCATGTGCAATAATGAGGCACGACGGTTGCTTGCTCACTGTCCCACGCATGCTTTCCCGCGCCAGAGACGGCGACATCTGGTGGCCGCCGGCAACACCTTCGGAGTGACGTCATCACTCGCCGTCTGCCATCTAGCGGCCGTCCCTTCTTCGGCTGTGACGTCATTATTCTCGCTTCATATCTCGGCTGGAAGATTAACATTGATTTTAATCTACTTCCCTTCAGATTCATACAGTATTTTCTTGTTCTACAAACATACTTTCTTTCCCTTTAAAGAATACGAAGGCACTAAAATCTAACTAGCATCTTCTCTGACGTCATCAAGCTGTATTTTCTAAGACGAGGCAGAGACATCTGGCGGACGCTAGAAATGGCCTGAATGACGTCATAATTTGGGTTCATTTCGTTTTTTTTGGCATTTGATAAAATAAAATATTTGCGTAGTGATGTTTGAATTCTAGACAATAAGACCAACGAAAATAAAACTGTTAAAAATCACATTATAATCATATAAAAATGATACAATTCATTCAGAATCAATATTTATCAAATTATAAAAAATATATATAATCAGAAACATAAATACATATAGAAAAGGCAAAAGCAAAAGCAAATGATCATTCTATAAAACGACCAAACCCAAAATATAACACAAATGTAATTATCGTAAACGAAAAAATGTAAAGATGTACTGCCCACGGTCCATTCGTGAGCGGGAAAGGTAAACAAAGTTTTCGATTCGTTTCAAATAAATTGTTTATACTTCTCGTTTTTTAAAGCAGGTATTGATGATTGTTAAATAGATCTTCAATACCTAAAACATGATCTCTTTCTCAAAATGTCTCGATGTAGAAAACGCATGAAACCATACACTCAACATAACTGTAAATACCACAAATTAACTAATTCAAATTGCTCTGCCTACATATTACGATACTCAGTTATGAAATAAATGAAATGTATCCATTGAACGTCTGGTTAACATTGCTTCTAAGAGACAGTGTAGCTCTTCCCTTAAGTTGGAAATAAAACGCAATTTTCGATACTAGTGTCCATTTCCAGGGATTACTGAACATTCAAGATCTTGAAGGAAATGCTTCCACTTCCCTCATTACCAAAGTTTTCTGCTTAGGATATACAAGTTTTAGCAATAACTTTATTTATAAGTATTTTGTTTTCTCATATGATAAGAACAATAACTAATTAGTAAATATTCTCTCTTCCTCATTCTCATTCTCTTTCTCTTTCTCTTTCTCTTTCTCTTTCTCTTTCTCTTTCTCTTTCTCTTTCTCTTTCTCTTTCTCTTTCTCTTTCTCTTTCTCTTTCTCT
>BOPN01000449.1:70000-72500 GCA_017312705.2 Penaeus japonicus | reverse complement strand
AACAAAAACAAAGAAATCAGTGATCCATGACGTAGAAAAAAATAACAAAAGTATTAAACATAACAATCCTTTACAAACTAACTTTTAACAAGGCGCTCAGACAGTAACCCCCCTCCCCCCTACCACCCACCCACGTACCCTTTCCATTAAAAATTACAAAACCTCTCACAAACCCATTATTTGCAACTAGTTACCTGCGTGTGAAGAAAATTCATAGGAACATCTCCACTTGCAACGAGGATTCTCTCCCTATCGTGCATGCAATAAGAACGTAATGATAGGTGAGGGGGAGTTTATGCAAATGAAATGCTCACCAGAGTCGAGTGTGAAAGTTTGTGATTCAAGTATAAAATGATAATATTATGGCTTGATAACCCTATTAACAGCTCATGACTACCGTGTGTATTGTGCACCATGGGTTAAGGACCAGAAGGTTGCTGAATACTTGCATAGGAAGGACCTGGCATAGCGTTGCACAGTGTTGCACGTAGGATCAATATTAGAGGTTTTGAGGTTCTTGATATAGTGGTGATGATGATGATGGTTGTGGTGATGATGAATGAGGATGTTTATGAAAATGATGAAGCGACTGAACAATAGTGATAATGAGGATGATGATAATGGTAATATTATGACGATAATGATAATTATAACCATAATAATAATGATAGTAATGATAATAATAATGCTAATGATAATAACAACAACAATAATAATAATGAATATGATAATGATCATGGAGATGATAATAATGGTAATGATGATGATGCAAGAGGAATGCTAATAGTGGTAATGATAGTAATGAAGATGATGATGGTGATGATGATGATGATGATGGTGGTGGTGATGATGGTGATGATGATTATAATAATGATGATACTAGCAATGATGATGACAATCATAGAAATATTGTATAGTGATAATAGTCAAGATGATAACAATAGTAATGCTGATAGAAATAACGTTAATGATGAATCAACAAAAAATTATAGAAATAATGATAGTAGTAATAATGCTAATGACACTGAGGATAATAATGATTACAATAATAGTAATAATGATAGTGATAATAATTTTGATAATGATAATGATGATAGAACACCAACGTTAATGCTACTACTACTACTACTAATTGTAATGATAAAGATACTATTAGTGATGATAATAGTGTTAATGATAAAAAATAACTATAATGATATTGACGATAATAGTAATAGTTATAATGACGATAGTGAGGTTAATTATGATGATAGAAGTAGCAATGATGATAACAAGAGTGATGATAATGATGATAATGGAAATAACAATAATGATATTGAGAGAAACAATTATAATGACAAAAGGGCTGATAATGATGATAATATTAATGACAATGATAATAACAATAACAAAACAACAATACTAATAATATTAACAATGGTGAAACTAATAATAGTAATAACAATAATAGTCATAAAATTTATAAAAATAATATCAATGATAACAATGATAATGATAATAATAATAGTGATAGAAAAACTACAATGACGATGATAACAATGATAACAATACTACTACTACTTCTGCTCCTTCTCAATACGAAAATGGGGATGATAATAACAATGTTTATTGTGTTTGTCATCATTCTTATCTTCATAATCGCTATGAGCAGGGAATTAATCTCAGTAAAAAGGTTTTCCTATAAATCGAAAGCATTATATTATAAATTTTTAAATGAAGTTTCTGATTCTTCCATGCGTGTTAATTAATATTGTTCTATTATGATATCAAGTCTCATCATAAGGAATTTTCGAATGGAAAATAATCGTGTTTACACACTGCTTGAAATAGCAATTATGTTTTTTTTTCCCCTTTATCTCAAAGTATTACCTGTCATGATGATAATTATAAATCTCGCTATTACTTTGACAGTTTTGTATATTCTTTTTTCGTCCTGGATATCATTAACCTTCAGCTTGACGTAGTGTGTTAATAAGAATCATCCACACATATGATTTTTATCCAAAGGAAGTAACATGATATGCCAAAAATCCCACGATATTTACTGTATAAACGCCTTTTCCCTTGGCTCAAAATCTAGCTCCAAAAGGGTAACTTGATCTGCTGGTCTATTTACATTCCGAATCAACACAGAATCCTCCAGCTTCCACCTCGCGTCACTCCAGGGCCGGGCAGTCGACGGACAAGGAAGGTTGCAAGCGTCACTGGAGTTGCACGCCTAGTCCTCAACTTTCCCCCTTGCACTACCCTTTGTGTCAACATCTTCCGTCCCTTGCTAAAATTACAACGGGATTCCGACTAAGTTACTTGAATGTCGGTTTGGTTGCCTCCTTTCTTCTATTCGTTCTTTTCTTGAAAAATAGTTTTTGTTATGGATATTATCTCTATTCCTCCTTTTTTGGAAATAGTTTCGTGTCTACTGTGCAAGTTCGTGCACTCGAATGCTGGGTTGGTATTTTTCTACAGGATCTTATCCCGAGTTAGATATTGCCATTGAAGA
>BOPN01000449.1:22500-27500 GCA_017312705.2 Penaeus japonicus | reverse complement strand
GACAATCGCAGTGACAAAAACCTGCAGAAAAAAAAAATTGGTTCCATTAAAGCACCGAAGTTTGCTTGTACAGGCTCCTGCTTCGGAAATTTCTCGAAATGAACGTTTCTGAAATGAACGTTTCTAAGGCTTCGTTATGACGTTTGGATATGAACATCAGGAATCTAAATGAATTAGATTTTATCATTATTAAAAGTTTAAGGTTGGTTGAATATCCATTTCCAGACCATGAACTGCAATAAACCTTTAGATTCAGTAAGCAGCTCAGAAACTTAAAAATACATTTGCAACAAAATCACCTGTCCTCTATCACGCTGCAATGAAACATGTTATTGTTCCCTTGACGTGTTTCTTTACTTCCCAAAGTTATTCATGAATATATAACTATCCACACTGGTATTCTGCATATGAATTTACTGTTATTAACTGATATTACTCCCCCACACCCTAGAGCTATTCAAACAAGCAATGCAATATTGAAATTGCCCTTTCCTCATAGATGGGGGTTGTGCTCGAGCCCGGGAAAAGATCGGGCTGTGGAACATGATGCATCAATACATCGGATAGATCTATCTTTTGATATGATTCCAGGAAAATGTAACATTTGATGCGTTGTTTTTATATATGTGCATCTAGCAAGCTTGTCGTTATTATTATACATATATATGTATAAACATACATACATACATACATACATACATACATATATATATATATATATATATATATATATATATATATATATATGTATATATATATATATACACACACACGCATATATAGACTTTTACTCTCCACTCCCATGTTTTCAAATTTGAATACTCAAATTACGCTATATATTTCATCCACACAACCACACACACACACAAACACACACACACACACACACAGATAAACACACCACAAGAACATCCACACAGAATACGTCCTCTCCCATACAGCCCCTTCTCTCCCTCTCCGCAAATAGACACAACACTTTTGCTCTGAGTGCGTGATGAAACTCTTCAAAGCTTTCCACACGCTGAACAAAAATACAAGCACAGTAACAAGTGTACGGAGAGGAGATGAAACAGCCGAAATATTTTAAAAAAGGGAGAAATAAATCGTAAGGTTTCAAGTGGGAATGCTGGGCACTTTTATCAAAAGACAGAATCGAAATGGATCAAAGTAGACATACATATATATATATATATATATATATATATATATATATATATATATATATATATATATATCCCCGCCCCCCCCCCCTATGTATTCTGAAATAGCTAGTTATTACTGTATATCCGAACACTGAGTCTCGTAGATAAGGTTATAGGAACGAAAAGGAGCTTTTATCCGTGACACTGTGAAGACCTTTCATAAAGAAAGAATCTATTAAAATCTGTTAGAAGATATTACTGTTAATAGGAGCATTTTGTCTTGAAACAACTGAAGACCACAAAATGCTTTAGAAGTATCAAGCACTTTTTCCCATAACAAACAGACTACAAATGGAAGCAGATTACCATTCCAAAATGACTCCAACAAAATTTTAGTTTCCTTCTTGTCGGCCAGTTTTCAACAATAGTCACACCCACGTTCGAAAGGATAGGAAATGATAGGAGATCAGAATCTAAACCTCCCATGATTCCAGCTGTGCCATAGCAGTGTGATCCTCTTTCTTCTTTCCTCTTTCTCCTTCTTCTGACACGAACATATGAATGTGTCTTCGTGATAAATGGAGGGAGAAAGGTGTGGGCGGGGCCGGGGGGGGGGGGGGGGGGGGGGGGGGGGGGGATTGTGAATATGTAGCCTCGATAAATAAGGCGAAAGAGATTAACGAAGGAGAGAAGCTAGCCTCCATCCCAACTGACAAATAGACGTCGAGATGGCAATGGCGAGATGAATGATGCCACACCTTTGATATAGCCTGAGGTGATGATGCTCCTCTGTGGCTCTTCTGTGGCAGGGTCGTCAGGGAGCTTTTAGTGGTCGAATAAAAAAAAAAAAAAAAAAAAAAAAAAAAAAAAAAAAAAAATATATATATATATATATATATATATATATAAATAAAGGAGTAAGTAAAATAAAAAAGGTGTATAAGATTCTCATAACAGGGTTGGAGTAGCGGTCGTCCCAAGATACATGTATTGGAAAAGATTGTAGTACAACAGAGGGTCTTTTTGGTGTCTCTCGGGAAGGTTGAATAATATTTTAGCAAATTATTACTTACAAAATAAATACAAACAATTCATCTGATTCAATTCCATTAGCGCAGTAAAAAAGAAAGAAAGAAGAAGAAGAAGAAGAAGAAGAAAAAAAAACGAATGAGGCATTAATAATACTGTGGATCATTTTGAATAATAAATCTGGCCAGTAGGTGAGTTTGGTTCTTGGAAATTTGTATTGGGAATATTAGCATTAATTGGGAATAATAGCATGCTTATGGTGATGGGGATGGTGATGGTGATGATTATGGTGATGATTTTATTAATGATGATGGTGGTTGTAGTTGTCAAGATAATGATAATGGTGCTGCTACTGACATTGTTGTCAAGGTGGTAGTGGTGATAATGATGATGGTGATAGTGATGATTATGATGGTGATATAATGATGGCGAGGACGATGATAATGATGATGGTGGTGGTAATGATGGTGATATGATGATGGCGAGGACGATGATAATAATGATGATGGTGGTTATGATGATGATGTCGATGACGATGATGATAATGAATATGACGATGATAGAGATGACAACACCACCACCAAACAACAACAACAACAACAACAATAGTAATAATGATAATAATCATTTCCAACAAAGGTAAAAATACCCAACAAAAGTAATCTTAAATATTCTTTTAAACCTCAGAGACTGCACCAGCTACCAAAGTATATATATTTTTTTGTCTATAATGCAATCAAAATGTTTGGCAGTCTTTTATTTCATTCTTAAAACTTTGTACTTCAAGTTTTTTTTTCCTTTCTGCAACTCCCTAGCTTCAAAGGAAGGCCAGAATCCAATATATCTTATAAAAAAAAAAAAAAAAATGATGATACGGAATTAGAAACTGCATAGTGAGTTTTATTTTCCTAAGATCTATTATTTAAGGAAAGGGAAAGGTCGTGCTGCCTTTGAGATGAATATGAACTTAAGATTATATATTTCGATGAATTTAGATCTTTGAGATTTAATAGAATAAAGTATATTCAAGTTGTTAGATTAAATCTTATAGCTTTGGTAAACTGTTAATGTCATCATTACAGTTATATATATTTTTTATTATTATTGTCATCATTTTACTATTGTTTTCATAATCATTATCATCAGCATCGCCATCATTAATGTCATCATTATTACTCTTATAATCATCACTAGCATTGTTATCATCAGTATGATATAAATGTTATTATCATAATTATTATCAATTATAGTCAGAATCTGCGTCAACAGTTTATTCCGTAACGGCGATTCTTAAAAAAAAAGTTAAAACAAATAATTTATATAGAAGAGATCCATATGTAACATTCCATCAGGAAATACCAATGCTAACATACCATAGCTCTGTCCTAATACACTCTTAATGTATACGAGAGTTTCAGGTTAATGGCTCCTATTGGCACTCGCAAAACAGGCATCCTTCTCCCAGTCCATGAGTCTAATGCGAGTGTTTGGCTTTTAGACATGTTAGCAGTGCCATCTATCGTTTAAGTTAGTAATTTGGCAGCCACTGTTACGTCTCGATTAGTCTTTCTGATTGTTGAGAAAAGAATTGTGAATGATATAGATTTTGTAATTCTTAGACTTTGTTATAAATGATTAATTTGTAATTAAATGTAAATAATAATTAATTAGCTGCAATTCTTCGGAAATTCGTCTGCTACTTCGGTAAACAAATGACAGTCGATGACGTATTCGGTAAGCTGCGGTACCTTATAGATTAATGGTCAAAATAGGTCGTAGCAGGAATAAAACTGAAAAAAAAATATATATATATATCACAGGAGTATTATGTTTGATTACACTGTTTCATCCAGAATTAAAATTAGCAAATGACGAATGCATTTATTCATAATCAGTGAGAGTTATATGACTGTGACATCCCAGACTTTATCATAGTTTGCCCTTTCATTAGGATAGACAAAGAAAACATTTGACATCAGCCAGTGACAGCGTAACGATAATAACTATTGAGAGCTTTCGGGAAAAAAAAAAAAAAAAAAATACGACAGCAGAGTGCAGACTTGTGTTGTGGAAGGGAAAATTGTTCAACCAGCGTGCTAAACGACAGCTATCTCTGGTCTCTGGTCCGTCTACACCTGCCTACTGGTACCGATGTGTCTAGGGACCCGAAACATTAATCTTTATTATGGATCTTCATACATACAAGCCAATTTTGGAAGCTCCGTCACCAATAGACATGGTGAGTTCAACCTCTCAACGGTCTGCAGAGTATTGTGAGAATTGGCTCACTATATCTCGAGTATCACCTTAATCGATACAGAGATGTCACTGTAGTTATAGTGTGAAAATTGTGATTGCGGGTGGAAGACAGCTTGTGGCATTCCGGACTCTGCTCACTACAACAAAGCCAACGCTATTCTTGGAATAAAAAAATACCCGTATGTATTGCACCATTGATTACTTATGATTGTGAAAAGGAATTGAAAAAAAAAAAAACAATCTAATTACTTTTTCCTCGGTTTTGTTCCTCTTCCCTGTTCATAAAGAAGACCACAGAATGCTGTTGATTGTTTCAAACTGGAAAACCCTGATAATCACGTGAAATGGATTTCTTATTTACGATAGCGATACTTTCTTGTTTAATGATGATGCTACTAATATAATGATAATGATAATAAAACAAATATAATAATAATGATGATAATGATTACAGTTATAATGATAGTGATATTCATATTTATTTGATAAAAATACTACTATTACGACTACTACTCTAACAAAAATTATGAATGGAGATATTCCTTTTGAATTTCTCAATCAAAAGATTTT
>BOPN01000448.1:472655-477655 GCA_017312705.2 Penaeus japonicus | reverse complement strand
GCAGGAATCTATCATTTTCGCTTATCTACGCATCTTAGGGCTCGCTCTCTCTCTCTCTCTCTCTCTCTCTCTCTCTCTCTCTCTCTCTCTCTCTCTCTCTCTCTCTCTCTCTCTCTCTCTCTCTCTCTCTCTCTCTCTCTCTCTCTCTCTCTCTCTCTCTCTCTCTCTCTCTCTCTCTCTCTCTCTCTCTCTCTCTCTCTCTCTCTCTCTCTCTTACTCTCTCTCTCTCTTAACTTTATATCATTATAGTATTTTCTGTGTACCATTTGCAGCATCTACGCGGATAGAAAGAGGTACTGCAGCTGATAATAGCTCTACATCTACTGCGACCTTGAGCCATTACAGTGCAGGGTTTTACTTTGTCCTTTATAATGATAATAACAACAATGATAGTAATGATAATCACGAGAATTATAGTGATTAACATAATTACTATTGTTACTTTAACAGTGTAGGTCATAATAATGATGACGATGGTGATGATGCTGTCGTGGTGGTGTAGTAATTAAGATGATGAGGATCTGAGCGTTGATGATGATTTTGGTGATAATGATGGGGATGTGATGATAATGATAACAAGTATGGTAATATAAAATAAAGATATTAATGACTGAAGTGATGATAAAATGATGATAATAACAATGATTATAATGTTAGTAACAATGATAATATCGATAATGATTATAAGATTATCAATGATAATAATGATAGGAAGAATGTTTTAATAAATATAACACTGATAATTATGATGATAATAATAATGATGATAGGACTAATGATAGCAATAATGTAAACACGTTTTGTGATATATAGAGGATGCTCATGTCCGCAAGAATTAATGTTGAGATATACTATGTAAATATACTATGAAATATACTATGGTAACGAAACAGGTGATGATTTGATGGATATATGCGTCGTATTTTATCTTATTTTGCGTGTTCTTCAAAGCAAATCAATTAATTTTTCAGGTGACTAGGAGGCAATTTGGTGTTAGCTTGATGTAATTAGAACAGGTGATGATGGTAAAGCGAGAGATACCGTTTTAGGTTATATCATGTGATGAAGAAATTCAGTCTCTTTAAAATAACAGCTTCACTTTAGTTAGAAATTGTTATGAACTTCACTATGGGGACATTCAAATTTGCTTTGAATTGTTTGGTCCAGAGCCATGTTAGAATGACTGAATCCGGATGAATCCAGTATGTCCGTGCTTGTGGGAATGACCCTTGGATCATCTCCAGCCTTGACGGCACATTTAAGGCACCGCGGAATCGATGGACGAGTTACGTCAGTGCCTCGTGAACCCTACTTGATAAACACCGCGGTGACTGCGGTGGTGGAGATGGGCGCCTACGCCCGTGTACAGTATGTGCGCACACACACAATATATATATATATATATATATATATACATATATATATACATATATATATATATGTATATACACACACACACACACACACACACATATATATATATATATATATATATATATATATATATATATATATATATATGTGTGTGTGTGTGTGTGTGTGTGTGTGTGTGTATTTATATATACATATATATATATATATATATATATATATATATATATATATATATATATATGGATATATATATATATATATATGTATATATATATATATATATATATATATATATATATATATGTGTGTGTGTGTGTGTGTGTGTGTGTGTGTGTGTGTGTGTGTGTGTGTGCTTATATATATATATATATATATATATATATATATATATATATATATATATATGTGTGTGTGTGTGTGTGTGTGTGTGTGTGTGTATATATATATATACATACATATATATATATATATATATATATATATATATATATATATATATATATATATATGCATATACATACACACACACATAATCCCAGTATGACCATGTACCTATCTACCAATAATTAAACTTTTCATGTTGCCATAAATAACAAAATAGCTGATAGCTTATATGTTTAAATTGAAAAAATGATAAATCTTTAATAAGTATCAACCAATTCAAGAACACTTTATGAAACTAATTAGAAAAACAAACTACTCGAGGGTTCAGAAAGTAGAAACTATTCACCGATTGTTTTGCGATTCGATCCGAACTTCATGAAATCTAACCCTGCTGCTTTTTGATTGTACGCTTATAGGCCTATGGGAAAGCAACGACTCTTAAAGTTTTTATAGATTTTCTATTATCTTTATATACTCCAAAGTTCTTAATTTCTTTGTTGAAAAAAAAAGATGTTCAAGATTTTTTTTTTACGAATCGTCGTTAATTACTCATCACCATTACTTTCTTCCTCTTCAGACTTTTCAAAACTTTTATAAATTATTGTTAATTTGTCGTTGCTTATTTCTAGCTTCATTGTTAATTGATTATTGTTTTTTTTCCACAGAGGCAACCATTCCGATAATGATATCTATTGAAGCTATAAAGAGAAAGAGTCAGCGAGAGACACAAACATGCGCAGCTGTGTCGTACCACCGATGGAAATACCGCCTCAACCACTGCCGATGCCTCTGCGATACCACTCCAAAAGCAGATTCCGGGGTAATAGTATTGTGAAATAAATGATGGGAGTAAAATAGTTTTATTGTGACATAAACGATGAGGATGATTCATAACAAATGCGTGAAGGTTAAATGTCCGTAATATTAACGGTTTTTTGTTTTCTGAAAGGATAATTTCAGAAGCAAGTAAAAGTAAGAATAATTGATATTGGGAAATTTAGTGTTTTGGAAGAATGACAATGTAAGATAACAAAATTTTCAGACATGTATCAACATTTCACCTTCGTGACTTAACTAAGGCATTGTTTTATTTATTTTCTCCGGTGAAAAAGATGCAACATTTCTTTTTGTTGAAGTTCATCCAGAACACATGTAATTTTTTATTATTTATTTTTTCATTAGATCTTCAGTGTTTTTTTTTTAAGATTTCTTCAAAACCGGATTATCACTTCGATTTTTTTTCTTTTGGTAATTGTTAAACAGGTGTCTCATAATATCTTTGTCAGATAGCAGATAATAAAGTATCTTATATTAAAGATCATTCCAATTTCCAATGTGTCCTGAAGTCTTCTTCCATGAAACTTTAAAAACCGTGTTTATTTCCATGTGGAACTCTTTGGGCTAAGTATAAGTACTAACACCACTCTTGTGCTAAGCTATAGTACATAGATAAGTACATAAGTAAACTCACGGTAAATTTTAAAAGCTATATAGATGTTATTTGTATTATCCTAGTAGCAGGTAATTGATGAGATCTAAATAAAGAAAATATATTTTAATGTTACTGGTAATGATTCATTTCTGTAATATAGGTATAATGAATAACATGATGTATTAGACTAAGGAAGAATGAACAGATGCAAATAGAAAATGAGTGACGGCTTTTTTTTGCAATCGTTTTATATATTGTTTTTTTTTGTTGTTGTTTTTTTCAAATGGGGAGGTTCAATCCCTGTTTGCACGGCTAGTGAACAGGACACTGCATTGATAATATTGCAAAACTATATGTATATATATATATATATATATATATATATATATATGTATATATATATATATATGTATGTGTATATATATATATATATATATATGTTGTGTGTGTGTGTGTGTGTGTGTGTGTGTGTGTGTGTGTGTGTGTGTGTGTGTGTGTGATGTATGTATGTATATATCGAAAATTGTTCATAAGCTAACTCTGACAACGACCATGATATCAACAGAGCAAGCCGACGGCCCTCTCGATGGCCCCCTGTGGGAGTGACACCGAAAATCGAAGGGCTTTTAAAAGGCCGATGCGGGGAGGCGGACAAGTGCCAGAATGATCGCCGATGTCATACTTGACAGACCTTTTGTCACAAGGGAGGGGGAGGGGGGGGGTGGGGCGCAGTGAGTTACACATGCAAGAGTTTAACCAATTACAGATCTGACGCCTGCAGGGGCGGAATACATTAATGCACGTGGACGTAGTTGATGTTATTAAAGGGTTGAGATTTAACCTGGAAACTCGTCTTTTGCGTGTTTAGATCGAGGGTTCGTTTTTGTGTCGTCGGATTGGCATGCTCCTCACCCATGAATGCGAGACAAAGGGGAATGTGGATTATTATGAAGCAGTAGACTGGTGCCTTCATATGCTATGATAAATTAATTGTGATGATGAGGATAGTTGTAATGATATTAAATAGCAATGACAGTAATAATACTCCAATCGATAATAACAATAGTGATAGAAGCAACAGTGATTACACATTAAGATATTGCAAAACTTATAGAAAATACTGAAATTACAGGTAAAAGTGTTTTACACTGAAGAACAAGAATATGTTTTTCTAACCTCAGATTTCAATGAATTCAAGTTTCAGAATATATGTAATTTATGTATAACTTACAGATGAACGAGCGATGCAGAAATACTTCACAAATTCAATTAAGAATATACCAAAGATGTGACAAATGTGACATCAATAAAAAAAAAAACGACACACATAAAACAGTAATACGAAGCAGTACAGGACAACACACAGTCGAGCAGCATGGCATTGCGTAGAGGAAAATGATGTGTCCTGCAAGTGGGGCTCAAATAACCATGACATAACATCAATGAAAACGAAACACAGTCAAGGACAAAACAGGGGAGGGATGGGGACACCAACACCTTTATAAAGCGGAGATAAATGATATTGATGACGGATGACAAGCGTTAAAGAGGAGAAGATAGATGTGAGAAGGACTAGTGTTGAAAGTAGGACAGATGGATGATGATAATAATGCTATTGCTAGCAATGACCTGAGAGCGGTTAGCCTCCGAGAACCTGCTTAGTTGGAAGTAACGGTAAGGCAGTAATGATAATGATGATGATAATGATAATGATGATGATAATGATAATGATGATGATAATGATAATGATGATGATAATGATAATGATGATGATGATATTTATACTATTGTCAATATCATTATTATGATA
>BOPN01000448.1:441318-448818 GCA_017312705.2 Penaeus japonicus | reverse complement strand
TCCATTATACTTTTTTTCTATAACATCTGCTCTAATGTCCAGTGTTTTTGTCTTCCTTTTGTAAGATCGAAAAGCAAGTGATATTCAATTCCAATAAAGTTACAGACTGGGATATGGGTTTCCACGTTATGCACACACACACACACACACACACACACACACACACACACACACACACACACACACACACACACACACACACACACATACACACACACACACACACACACACACACACACACACACAACCACATAACCACAGTCCCATTTTAAATAAAGGCAACACACAACACACACACTCGTCGCCACTAATGAGAATCATAGTGTCACCCATTTATATAAAGGTGTTTAAGTGCGGAGTGAAATTCATGTCTCTGTCCCCAACTCCCCGGAATCCTAATGTGGCCCTGTCATGTCCCTGGGCAGTGCCATCCTCTTCACCCGAGCGTCGCCACCGGTATATGCAGGACGCTCTGGCTGGCCGGGTCGTCCGTCCTTCTTCGCCTCTAGGACTCTTAACGCGAAGGAAATAACACGGGAACTCTGCGGGTGAAATGTTATATTGCTGAGAGTGAGTAGAACATCATTTGAACCTTATTATGTTATATTGTTGAGAGTGAGCAGAACATGATCTTTTATATATAAATTCGTGTGGCATATTAATGATTTCATGCAGAAAAGAAAGTTAAGTTTTTATTTTGCTGTGCACTTCTCTCACCGTCGCATCTAACGAATATAAGTGAGCGAGATTTCAAGACAATGAATGCAACTTTCTTAGTAGTTTCCATATATCATAAGAACCAATTTCTAGTCCGATTCCTATGTCTCACAGAATAACAGTCAGAGTGGATAGCTCAGTGGATTAAATGAGTCTCATAAACAATGATATATCAAAAAATAGATTCACGTATAAAGGAATTACACACATTTGAACGTCGGATTAAATAAAGGACGCTTTAGGTTTCAATGCAAAGGCTGAAAAACACTTGCCTTTGGTCACCAGGGGAATGTGCTCTATCAGTGGATGCTCTAGAAGATGTAACTACACCTAGGAGTTCTTATTTCAGCCTTTGTCGTTACCAAGGGATAAGGATAATATAGGCGAGAGAGAGAGAGAGAGAGAGAGAGAGAGAGAGAGAGAGAGAGAGAGAGAGAGAGAGAGAGAGAGAGAGAGAGAGCGAGAAAGAGAGAGACAGAGAGAGAGAGAAGTACCAATAGGGTCTTGTGTCCAAAATATTAAAGGAGTTTACAATGTATTTCAACCCTGTCCGATGACGTTAAGTCCTATGAGTTGACACAGGCTTCAAAGATCTATCCAAGGACAAAGTAAAAAAGATCATAAGCCCACAGGGAAAAAGGCCTATCTGGTAAAGGACCATCCCCTCTTCACTCGGATTCCAGTTCAAAGAAATATGGTTGCTTCTATGCATGATTCCAGTACGAAAGTCAGAATGATATTGCCAGCAATGTTAGATCTCGAGAGAAAATTAGCGAACTTAATTGTTCAAGTCGAAAAGAAGGAATTAAGGATCATATAAAGTCGATGCGGGAAGAAGATATACTGATAAAACGAAAACATAATTTTTGAAGAGCATTTATATACCAAAAGAATCAGTCGTAATGTTGATGAGAATTAAATATTCCACTACTGAATACAGCCATTGTTCCTGATTTAAGTAAAATGGGAATAACATCACTCAAAGAAGAAGAAAAGCAAACTCTTCCGAATCTGCCAAAAACGTAAGAATGTGACGAAAGAGCTTCGGTATTGGCTTTTGCTGCAACCAGTGATGGAAGCAGAAATAATATAAAGTCCTTTACTTAAGTGTCTAGTGCTTTATCAAATCAAACATGCTGATATACTGCAATATATATATTATCAACAGGAAGTTACGTACAGATACATACGCGGTGTTGTATGATTATAAGGTTAGATTAATTGTAAATATTGCCGGGTAATTGATATATATTTGGGATTAGTGCTCAAATCAGGGACTTTGGTAGGTTAAATATTTATAAATACTTTAGTAGATATAAAAGAAAATATTCATCACATGAAGTAGATAGAATTAAGAACATACTTTACTGGAGCCATAATTTGAATTCTTGAAGAGATCCACCATAAAATTAAGTAATGTGTGCTAATAAAGTTCACCCATCTATGAAAAAAAAATAAATGAAAATTATCCAAGAAAGGAGTTACAAATTATTCATATTAACGATGAATACTTTAGTGAGTATTGTATAAACTGTCTTTCCGTAATCAACAGTCCACCCTGTCTGTATATTGCGATTTCTACCTAGTAAGATACCTACTGAATCAGTGAGTGACCTTGCCTCGACCCTTCTGAAGGCCCTACGCGTGGCAGAGAAATAATTGGCACTTTGGAAGGTCAACGCTTGTATGATCTTTCGTATTGCTTCGCTTGCATTAATGGACTGTATGATATATAGTTAATTTGTTTATGTTGAATTTACATCCAAAATGATACTAATTTTGTTGGGAAATTTGATGCTTAGCTAGCGACGTCTGGTCTATTTGTTGTGACCTTTCCTGCCTAATGAACAGAAAACATAATTAATAACACGTCATGGAATATTTTTTGATCTTCACTTCCCACCCAAATGCATTTTTAGTTTATAGTTTTCTTAGCTTATTTTCTTTATCAATCTATTTATTTTTGTCCTTGAAGCCTTTTTACCCCCACAAAAAAAGCTACACACTCCACATTCCAAATCTCTGTTCAAAGATATTTTATCCTCAAGATATATGGCAGATAGAAAGGATAATTATAAGGTCGAATAACACATTGCGGGCCCAGCCAGTAATTATCAGAGGGACGTTTGTAAATCTGTGCATCTGGTATCAGTTTAGGAAGGAAGAATGTTTCCTTTGAATCTTCACATTTGCGTCTCTCAGCAAACATTATTATGAATTAAGAAGAAAATAAATAAATGGTTGAGATTACGTAAAACTTGACAAAGATACAAAGAAAGAGAATCCAAATATGAATACGACTCATTCAAACTTAGATAAAAAAAAAATGTCAGTTAAGAAAAATGAAAATCAAAACACTCATTTAATCACAAACACAGATTAAATTACAAAAAAAAATCTAAATATCCTACCCCCTCCCCCCTCCCTTCCTCAGCAAACAACGAACATGACGGAGAAAACATTACTCGAGGAGAACGCGAAGGCCAAGATGGTCAAAAATGTCGAGAAGGGAGACTCCAAGTTCTCCAACGAAGACCAAGCGTATAAAATCTTACTGGACGAGGAGGCGATTCAGGACACGAGATGTGGCATCGGGCCTTTCAAATCGAAGTGGCTTCAGGTTAGTCGCTTTTTTTTTTTTTTTTTTTTTTCCTTTTACTGATCGAGGGTCATGATTGGTGTTGTTGGTATGATCATAGAGGAATTTTTTTATGTGTCATGATTGGTAGATTTCAATTTGCAATGTTATTCGTGGATAAAAGTGGTTCTCTAACTTTGTCTGGTAAAAATACATTTTGGGTGTGATCATATCAGGGGAATGATAATCATATTTGTGATGAATAGCATGATTGTATGATTAACTTTATTGATAAAAAATTAGGAAGTAAAATTTTAAGCTTGGGATTTCCAACCTGTTGCTTTGAATAGAAGTAAATCTGAAAAAAAAAAGTTTGAGAATCACTGAAACGCTATATGTTACACTTCCTGCATGTAAAACATCACCAATCCTAATAACACTTGGGAAAAAAAATCTCCCTTTTACAAATAACTCTTGATACAAGACTAAGAATAAAAAAAAAACAAAAAAACATCACTTTATAATACCGGTATAACTCTTCTCCTCCCCGCGCAGTTCTTGGCGCGAAAAGAAGTGTACCTGATGGTGTACTGTTTGGTGGGCGTGACCAACGGGATGTTCTTCACCTACAGCGTGTCCGTTATTTCGACCGTCGAGAAGAGATTCAAACTCACTAGCAAGCAGACGGGTAAGTGTTGTTATTAGTGCACTTAAAAATGCCGTTTATAAGTCTTTGCTAAGAGTCTGAGTTTATAAGTCTTTGCTAAGAGTCTGAGTTTATAAGTCTTTGCTAAGAGTCTGCTTTCCTTGTTGAATCCTTTGGTGCCAGTGAGTGACTCCTTTCCCGCTCTCCCTTTCCTCTCAAACAGGCACCACGCTGATCGGTAACGACATCTCGCAGGTGATTCTCGCGATTTTCTTGGGCTACTATGGTAACTTCGGCCACCGCCCACGATGGATGGGCGTGGGTATCATAATAGCCTCCCTGTCGTGTTTCGTGGCTTCCCTTCCCCACTTCATCTACGGGCCAGGTCAAGACGCCATTGACCTCGTGGAGGAAACTAGTTCTTATCTTCTCGACGGTCACAAAGGCTTTAACAAGACGAGTAAGGGAGATGAGTGCCACCGTGGGAAGGGTTTGGCGGCGAAAGGCCAAGGGATCCTCTCCTGTTGATGGAAATTTGAGATTCGTTGAGGACGTGATTTGCTGATATATGATATAAATTTCTAAATTGATAAAAATATGTTGATGGAAATTTAAGATTTGTTAACCTTGATATTTGATGTAACTTCTAAATTCATAAAAAAAACACGGTTATCTTTTTAAACTACAGAAAATGTGATGTACAAGATCTGGTATGAGATGAGAGTGCCATACCGTAGTACCCTATTTTATCGTTTATCTTCCTCAATACCATCAACATCACATTTCCCTTGTTCACCACCCTCTCTCATTATCAGTAACCCCACTATTCCCCCTGCTAGAGAAAGTGGAGTTGTGCTACTCGCAGCCCGAAGACACATGCAGCGCAGAGAACGGGGGCGGAGGAGCCGTCATAGCGCCCGTCATCTTCCTCTTCTTCTCGCAGTTCCTCGTGGGCATCGCCGTCAGCATCTTCTACAGCATCGGCGTCACGTACCTCGACGATAATATCAATAAGAAAACCTATCCTATCTATTATGGTTAGTTTCGTAGTCGTAGAACTTCCGTGCGGCGATTGGGAGTGAAAAGTAAACAGAGCGGGAAGGAAATCTCTTTTTTTAGCTCTGTTTTCTTGGGATGCACGCCATTGCACGGCTAGCTTTATAAGTCACAGTAATACGTATACATTACCTTTTAATATGAATTGAAATGAGTTTATCAGTTTCCAAGTTTCCAGTTCACTCTTTTTATTCAGTCAATCCTTTTTTATCATTAACTGGATATGCATTTCTTTTAAACAGCGGCCACCTTGTTGCTCAGGATCCTGGGCCCGGTCCTCGGATATCTGTCGGGGGGGAAGTTCCTCTCCATGTGGATCGACCCGGCGTACACCCCGAACTTGAGCAAGCGAGACCCGCGGTGGTTGGGGGCCTGGTGGCTGGGTAAGCTAGTGTAACGAATGGTGCCTCACGAGCATATAGATGAATATGTATGAATATGTAGGCACGTATATACACATGCTAACATACGCACAAACACTAGGACACATACACAGACACAAACACTAACACACACACAAACAAACAAACACACTCACACACCCTACATAATCTTACTCGACGTTCATAAGAATCAGACTACTCCATCCATGAAAACAAATCGCGACGCTAACCTTTTCTGTCTCATTCTCTCCTCCAAACGTCCAGGATATCTGGTTATCGGAACTATCCTTCTTACCACCGGCAACTTGCTCTTCCTCTTTCCGCGGAAATTGCCTGAGACGATAAGGAGGGAGGCGAAGAAAGTGGCAAGACAAGTGGAGAAGGACAAGGAGGAGGGAGGGAATCGCGGGGTCGAGTATTTTGTGGCTTTGATCAAGAAGAAGAAAGTGGAGGAGAGGCCGACTTTAGACAGTGAGTTCCCGCTGATCTTTTTTTCTTAATTCTTTTGTCTTTTTTTTAGGTCTTTCGTTTTTTGTTTTTGTTTTTATCAGCTTGTTCTTGAGAATTTTCGAAACCCTCCCTCCCCCAGATCTCCGAAAGGCCCTAAAGCGCTTATTCACCAACAAGATCTGGATGGGCAACCTCTTCAACACCTGCACCATCGTCCTCGCCATGTCCTGCTACTGGAACTTCAAGCCCAAGTACCTCGAGAATCAGTTCAGAAGGAGCGCGGCGGAGGCGAATTACTACACGGGTCAGTTTGGTCTTTTGAGGTTCTAAGTAGCGAGTATGAGATCCGGGTTCTGGGAGGGTAGGAACTTGAGGGAAATATATGTATTTATATAGAAATCAGAGGTTCTACAGCAATATCGGTGGCTTTCTGTACTTGCGTCTTGTTTATAGGCAGGAGTACAGGGTCGTTTAGATTTCTCAAAGTATGGTTTATCGAAAGCCGAAGCACAATAACACTAATGGTAAAAAAATGATAATAGTAATAATTGAATGAATAAAACAACTTAGGCTAAAAAGCAGCAGCCAAGATTATTAACTACCGCGACCACCTCCTCCTGCAGGCGTAGCCAGTCTGGCCTCGGTGTCCTTAGGCACGGCGTTGGGAGGCGCCATCATGCGCTGGGTGCGACCTGGCCCTCGGTTCGTCGCAGGATACAACATCTTCATCACACTCTTCACCTGCGCCGGGTTTCTCGTCCTCATGTTCATTGGTTGCGAGAAGCTTGATGTCGTTGGGCCTATCGGAAGGTATTGCGGCTTTCGCTTTCTTGGGTTTCTGCTTTTTAATGTTTCTTTCTCCATCGTTTGGTCCTTTTTTATGTTTTGTGTGTCATTCTTTCTTTATTACTCTCTCTCTCTCTCTCTCTCTATCTATCTATCTATCTATCTCTCTCTCTCTCTCTCTCTCTCTCTCTCTCTCTCTCTCTCTCTCTCTCTCTCTCTCTCTCTCTCTCTCTCTCTCTCTCTCTCTCTCTCTCTCTCTCTCTCTCTCTCTCTCTCTCTTACTGTTTTTACTTCGCTACAAGTTGATAAATCGATACATTCCCACATAACTATAACTATAAGTATGAAACTCAAGCACTGCAAAAACCTGATTATCTTTGTGCTTTCGGAAAATCCACACTTGCGCACTAAAAACCTTTCAAATAGAGTATAACAAACTGTTTTAACTCGTCAGTCAGATGTCTCCTCCTTGCTCGTCGGACTGCGGCTGCTCGGACAAGTTCTCCCCCATGTGCGCCGAGGACGAAAAGACGCTCTACTACTCCCCCTGCTTCGCTGGCTGCACCGTCGCCAACACCACCGCTAGTCCCATTGTGAGACATGGACGAGATCACTTGATGTGAAACCAAATATAACTACATTTATATATATATATATATATATATATATATATACATTTATATATATAAAAATATATACACACACATATATATATATATATATATATATATATATATATATATATATATATATATATATATATATATATATATAATATATATATATATATATATTTATATATATATATATATATATATACATATATATATATATGTATATATATACACACACACACACACACACACACACACACACACACACA
>BOPN01000448.1:423818-433818 GCA_017312705.2 Penaeus japonicus | reverse complement strand
CTTAGAATACATTTTTATATCATTTGGACCACTGTGATAAAATGCAACTGACCATGATAGGTCAGGAAAGACAGGAGTAAATAAACAATTTCATGTCCAATTAAAGAACTTCTCTATGAGAATTCTTAATGCTGTATGAAATAAAATTACCCCCATTTCAAACCAACTTTAATGAACTAAATAAAATAACATGTGCCAAAGCTGTTTTTGTCTTTGGTTATTCCTATATGATTCCAGTAAACAGTTTTAACCCCGGTAAAAACATAATGTCATACAATGCTCAAGAAAATTCCATATATCTTATTCACAGTGGTGCCAATAACCATATGCTATGTTATGGAGGAATGTTTCAAAATAACCCATCAATGTATTTCTGAAGTATCTCGCTATTACAAAAAAGATAAGGAAAAACAAATCCTATGGTATGTTCCCATGGACCATTACAAAATGAAGTGTTTGTTTAAGAACCATACTAAGAATTAATAGTATAATTATGAAATGAAGGTATGACCAAGAGAACTTCAATTTACAAAATAATGACACAAAATATATTTATATATATATATATATATATATATGTATATAAGAAATTCTTTGCTACCCTTTTTCTTCTAGTGTGTGCAAGCAATAGATTTTCTCTTCACTTTCTTATGGCTGTCCCTGTTAGTTTGGATTAGGAATTAAATCAGGAAAATATACCATTTCCACATTTGCTTCCATTCACACCTACTGCGTTTCTGGCGCCGGGTATGTATAAAGAATCATGCACAGAATGTAACTACACAAGCAAAAAAAATAATAATAATTAAATAAAATAAAAAAAAGGATGAATGACATCTTGACTCAAAAACTAAATCTTTGCATGAAACAAAATTTTTAGTTTTTTTTATACCTTCTTTCAATCACCTCTGCCATCTGATTGAGCAATATATACATTTTTTTTTTTTTTTATTCTATTTTTTAGCTTTTGACAAAACAGGTACTGAAAAAGATAATTCTTTATATACATCCTTATCACAGGTTTCATGTCCATCTCTTGCTCAATCAATCAACAATTCACTGCAGAGCTATTGCCTCAAATACAAGAGAAAATAAAGAAGCAGGATAAATTTTCCGAGATATGCACAGAGAAAAGTATGGAGATGATAACCAAAATAAAATGTTGAAATTACTTTCTATATAAAAAAAAATATATATATCATGAACAATTGTATAACTTGTATGATATTATTCTCCTGCAGTTCTGAAGCCTGTATCTGTGAGAAATAAAAATTCTAAATTATAAAAAAAAAGCTATGCTTCCATTCCTACTGGATGAGCCTTATCATCCAGCAGCAAAATCAGCCACTGTAGTATGGGGGTCATGTGATACACTCATGGCACACTAACATCAACATATGCGCTCAAAAAGGCAACAACAACGGCAAAACAAAAATGGGTTTGCTTATCTTCTTTGAGAACACTGGAATGGAATTTCTGAAGACATCTCTTTCAACTGTAACATAAATCTTTTGTATGTGCATTCTTTTAATACATTTACTCTCACAAGCTCTAATATATATCCTTACACTCACAAATATTTACACTGAAAGTCTATAACCGTCTTTTATGTTTCTTCCTCAAAGTATATGAGCTATATATGACAGTACTCAAAGTCAAATGCATGAAGAGAAAAAAATATATATATATATTTAAAAAGAAAAGTGTACAGAATGGTAAACTGGCATGACATAAGATAAGCTTTGAAATTTTCCTCACTTGCTTCCATACAAACATACACTTTGATCTGAATAAATGCTCGTGGGTGAGGGTGACCACCATCCAAACCATGGGTGCTGCACCTTACCAATAATAGTTTAATAAACTAAGACTAGCTAACTTTTGAGCAAGAAATGGAATAAATGGCTTTTCCAATACCAGAGGCACCTCTTCAGAAGACCGCTGAGCACATGGGAACGCATTGTGATGATAGCTATGCAAGAGTCCATCAAATGACTCAACTCTCTGTACATGTACGAAAAACTGTCTAATGCATTTTGAAATGGCAATAGAACAAATGATAATTGTTGGGCTTTTGGTGGAAACTTGTTCTATAAACCAATATAAAAAATTCTTACAATTATCCATAAAGACCAGTAATAGTATCAAATTTTGGTGGCAAGACCAGCATCAGAGCAAGAGTTACCTTCTTCACTAGCAGTTACTTTCTTCACAGTCACTACCACTCTCCTGTCCCTTTAAGATAACACCTACTTTGACCATACTAAGCATAGTTATGTTCTGGAGTTGGCTAAGGTGAACCTAGCGTGGTTTTATTATACTTGGGAGATGTGCTGGTAAAGTACTGTGTGAGGAGTGGATATAATGATGGCAATGATGACTCTGGCCCGTGCCCAAAGCAGTGGATGTGACTGCGCATCCACGGTGGCAAAACTGTTGGAATCTTTGTCGCAGAGTTTGCCGAAGCTCCGCTCTCTTCTGTTTGACAATACCAAGACGGGCACGCCACGCACGCACCTCAGCCTCTGGAATCTCCTCATCTTCACACCGAGAGTCCTTTCATAAAGAACCAAAGTCCAATTAGTCAACAATTTTCATAATTCAAGTCACATCAGGGAAAATAGCTCATCAAAACTTCATATAGTCAAAATCAGAACTATAAACATTTGATACAAGTCCCATTCTCAAATACAAACTAATTGCTTAAAGAAATATTAGCACCAATCTCTGGAGAGAACAGTATAATTGCCAAGTTCATTACAAAACTCTGAAGAAATGAATAACACACACAGATAACAATCACATATAAAAATTATATAAGAATAAAAAATAGGCCTTACATCGAGCATCTGTTGCAGGGACAGGGTGAAAGGCTGGGAGTACCGCAGGGGTGATGGCGAGAGCGGGGCATTTAAGTGATCAACATGGTCCTCCCCGTGATGGTGTTCCCCATCATCTACATGGTCTTCATGGTGGTGTGAACACAGACCTTCCCCGCACGCCACCTCTGAGGAGTCTCGGGAAGAGCCTCCTGAGCCTTGTGCTGAGCAATAGCCTCCATCGCGAGAACCCTGGAAGTTCCAAGAGTAAGTTCCATTAAGTAGAAAGACAGACAAGGAGGAGGAGGAGGAGGAGAAGCAGGAGAAGGAGGAGCAGGAGGAGGAGGAGAAAGAAAGGAAGGAGGAGGGAGAAGGAGGGAGGAGGCAGGCAGAGAAAGGACAAAAGAGACAAAGGATAAAAGCAACATACACTATTTTTTCAAGTTTTCCTAGCCATACATATGAAGTTTACTAAATACTAAGATCTTCCTCATGTCCATCAAATTCCATCAAATTAAAACTTGGAGTGAATTTACCTGTGAGCATCTAGAAACTAAGGAATCCGTCGACGCGGTGCACTCTAGGGGGTGAGGGGAGTCCCGGTGCTGACAATGGTGGTGACTTTGGTGTTGGTTGAGTTGATGATGATGACGGTAGGGATCTGGGCTTGAGTCGCAACTCTCCTTCTCTTCGCTACTGCCTCTTTCACTACCTATATCATTGACACCAAGACTCCCACATTCGCTGCTGCATCTTGGTATAACCCCTGCCCCTTCAGAAGGTATATGGCTACTCCCTAGGGAATTACCTAAATGAGGGCTTCCCAGCGGGGGCCCTAAATGAGAACCCCCTCGACAGAAACTGTCACTGCCAACCTGGAAACAAATGATGATGTGTGATCAAGGGGTTGGTATGAAAGAAGCAACTAGTCTTTTCATTAACACACATAACATCTCATATGCCCAGCCCAGGCTGAACCAAGCCCATCTCAGAACAGTTAAAAGTCACTGAAGCTTGTGACTGCAAATAAGAGGTAGAGCATGAGAAAGCATGAAAATAAGAGAGCTTCTTTATCTTTTCATTGTGAATGTTTCTGAAAGGGTTTTAACAGACAAGTTAAAAAAAAGAAGAAGAAGAAGAAAACACTTGTAAAAGGGACAATTAAATAAAAAGTTTTTCATGTAATATTAATTATAAAAATTTTCATAGCTTCATACGGTACTGTATATTACTATGTAAATGCACACTGCACTACCATCCAGTTTGTCACATAATACTATTGTTTTGTTTACATATTATAACTTATCTGTCTGAATAGCTACAAATACAAGGGAAGCACCTGTAATATTCTACTTCCTTTAATTCTAATTCCTGTTCTCAAACTTGTAATTCCCCCCAAATACAGTCACTGGAATTGGAGAATAGACCTAATATCATAAATTCACATTTCTTTATCAAACAGTAATCACTAGTTTATTAATTTCCATTTCTAGTGGTGTCTGGTAACTCTGCAAACTGTAGAAAGGGGAAATTTCTGAAATTAATATCCAACATGAATCTTATGGATCTTTCATGTCCACCCTTTGCCACCTTTCATTAGGTTACCAATAATTTACAATTGTTACTAAACCACTTGCTGAAACTGATAAAAACCCATATTCTGGCCCTGAGAGAGATAAAAGTCACGTAACTCAGTGAGACTCGGTGGCATGTATTTATGCCATGGAGAGAGATAGCCACAACAATGGAGGCTGCTCAATGTTCTGTATACTACATAAGTGTGGGGTTTTATGGCTCTGACTGCACTGGTCACAAGCTTCAACCTTCCAGAATCAGCCTACAGTCTCAGTTTTATGTTTTGGCTTCTTCAGAATCAAGAAAAGGGGGAAAGAAACCTTGTCCCTGTACTTCTAATTTTTTCACTCATGCAAGTGACATTGAAATTTACCCTGGTGCAGTGTGCTCTACTTGTTCCCGGTGGCAATGGGTTATGGAGGACAAGGTTTAATTGTTACAGCAATTTCAGTTCATCATATGCATCTGGGCACAGGAAATGAATATCGTATTAACCTGTTAACAACGGGTGATAAGATATCACATCGAGTGGTGGCAGGACCAGCCGCAGAGGATGAGATATTTTGTCATGGCTGTCCTTCTGGCCGGTGTGCTGGGTGATCGGGCATATAGAACTTGGCCATGGCCAGAGCAGGCGATAGCCTGAGGCGTTAGGCTTACACGTTTGGAATATCATAATGTTTAGATCATTTGGGGCCAAAACAACCCCGTCAACAACAGGTTAAGTAATAAACGTATTCTGTAGTGATTTATCGTTCTCAGTATAGAAGGCTTCCCAACTATAGAAGGCTTAAACATCGCTGCAGCTACTGTTAACTTCCATTACCCAAATACTTTAATGCCAAAGTTCTCCTCTCACTAAAGCAGTTCCATCCATTCCTGTTTGGTTAAATCTCATGCTTTGTAAAATTTTATGAACTTGATACTCTTGGGATTCTTTCTAAAATCATGGAACAAAAGTGCTGCAATATCTGGTCAGGATAGCATTACCACTAAAGGACTCGCATACTAAATTTAATCAAGCTCAGGGGAAGATATGCACAACTTGTGCCAATATTCCATAGTAAACCAGATAATAACTATAAAATTTCTGGGTCTCATAATGAAGTATAGTTCACAAAAACACAACTCTATTTTTTTTGCAGATTGTAGTACATACAAGTGACTGTTTTATGTATTTCTGCATCAGGTCATACATATCACTTAACCTATGACTCTTCCAATCTGCAATAAAAAAAAAAAAAAATAGAAGGGGTATTGTTGTATGATGGAAACAACTTACCTTTTTGTTGGTTGCATTAATAAGACTTGCACGCTGGCTTGAGCAAGAAGAGGCAGAAGACATGTTCAGTTCACATTCGCGACAACCTCCCTCGTCTTCCTCACACTATTGGTGGAGCAAGAGAAAATATAAGCAATGTACTTCCATCACTAACATGTTAAACACACATTTATTTAAAAAAATGGAATTATCTTACTTTTTAATTCTCTTTCAATTTCCCATTCCTGGAGTTTAAATTTCTGAGTACTGAAGCGAGTAGTTTCTGTCCGAATTATTATTTTTAACTACATCATTAAATACAGTAAACTTACACGACAAGCGTTCTCTTTCCCTTCGTCATTCTTTTTACTCTTCTTTTTCTTCTTCTTTTTCTCTTTCTTTGCCTTCTCTCTAAGTTCCTGCTTCTGCAATTCCTCGCACAACATCTCGAACTTGGAGTAACCCTGTTTGTCTTCCACAGCCAACTGAAAATATACATAAGGCATGATACTCCAATAGAAAAAAATGCAATCATTACACTACACATCATTTCTGATTTGCAATGAAAACAATAACCAGAACAAAAATATACCTACAACTTCATGAAATCAGTAAAAAAATAAAAATAAAAAGGCAGTCACATTAAGGCAAGAAATTAAATTCTTATCATTAGTAGTTTGAAAATTTCCAGCATCCTGATTTGTGAATAATATTCCTCCCTTTCTAAAAATAGAACTTATAACCTAAATTAAACCACATATTTCAAATCCTTGAATAAGATTTGAATCAAATGAGTAGATTCTAGGAGGGATCCATATACAATCACTCACTCATACACACAGAGGTTTTAAAATGTACCAATCCTAAATCTACAAGATGATTCCTTACCTCAAAGTTTTTCTTTAGTGTGTCTACAGCCACGTGAAATAAAATATCCCACGTCTGTTCCTCTTCTCGCATTCTGGTATGGATGCGCTGCAGCCGCTCAAATAAAAATAGTCCTAAACACGTTAGCACTTCCTCCTGTGCAATCTCTAATGTTTTGGCATGTCGCTCTCGTCTGTAAGCAAAGCAAAGTATTCATAATTTTGTAAGAAGAGTTTTTTTATTTGTCTTTTTGTCACAATAACATGTGCTTATTGTTCATATTAAATTTGTTAAGACTATTCTCATCCACCCAAATGAAAAAATAAATATATATTTTTTTTTTTATAAATTTCAAATATATCATCATCACTAAAATTTAAGAAAACAAATTATTAAAAATCAGTCATGACAATAATGAGAGAAAAAAAATAATAATAATAAGAGAAATAGTAATAACAATAATAATAGTAGTTGTAATAGTAATAGTAATAATAATAATTATAATAATAATAATAATAATAATAATAATAATAATAATAATAATAATAATAATAATAACACCAACGAAATGTATAACAACATCTTTAATACCCACCTCCCCTGTAGCTCTGGCTCAGCTCGGATGATGAGGTGTGTCACATAGTCAGTGTCGGCCGGAACGTGAATATGTCTCTTGGCCTCACATCGTCGGATCCCTGAGTAAAGGGATGCCACATACCCTTTTTCCTTTGCTGGATCTATGCTTATGTGACCAACTAGGATATCAAAGGCTCTGTGTACCTTTAAGAGAAAGCCAAGTCTCATTATTTCATATCTCACTAACCATTATCCATCTTCAAGCAATCATAATAGATTTATATTACATAAAGAGCTTTTAACCCATTTACGATGGGACATTTTTTTGCCTACTCCCGCTAACACCGGGAAGATAACAAGCACGCAACACTTCGTGCCGGGGTGTATTATTGCTGCGCAGGGCTGAGCTAATCCTCTCAGAACGTTTTTCCCCCACCCTATTCTTATGGTTTTCACAAATGCGTCTACAATGTAAAGGCACATAAAAATATTGCCTTGTTCAGAGGAGTTATTTTAGTCAAAAAACATATTACAGTAATGCCTATTTAGTTTATATTTGATTGAGCTTTGCCTATATTCTTCACTTTTATGTGAAAATACCAAAAGAAAATAGAAGCAATCTCTTAGTGATGCATCAAAAAACATGTTTTATACTTTTTCTTTTTTTACCAAAACGAAAAGAAGAACAATGTGAATAATCATACACGTTCATATGAGTATGTACATGTACCCCGTGATGTGACATGACGTGATATCACGGGTAATTAACAAATTAGAGGTAGTATTGCATTAGTAATTTTTTACTTTATTTTGTTTCTTGGCCAATCACATTTGATTTTACAATAGTTTTTTGACTCGGATCTTTTTATTCAACCAATCAAGAAGCAGAAATTACCATTATTTCATCAATATCACATAGTCTTCTGTGACATCACTTTTTGAACATTATATCTCATTTTATAACACTCAAACACCTAAACTAAAGTAACAGAGTCTAAGAAATTATGTAAAATGATTATATTTGAGAACAATCTAGTGATCCATTGCTGACGTTTCAGCGCATCACTACTGGCCTCCCAGGATTTGGCCAGAAAAAGCACCCCGTCTCAGGACGTCCCCGGGGTCCAGGGCTATTTTTTGACCTCGTGATAGCAAGTTAACCGGCGCGAATGGGTTAAGAACATAATTTACCTTAAAACACATATTTCTCTATCAAAAATCTAATAATACCTAGAAACTCATGTGTTAGTATTGCAAAGGGAAAGGCACTATTAGTATCACTTTTTAACTTTCTACAAAATAAATGGAAAATACTACAAAGTCTAAACTTTTATGAATAGAGACTGAAAATGACTTCTATATCTTACTTTGTTCTTACACTCCTGGCAAAACCGATGCTTGCGAAGGTAATTGTCAAGTGTTGTGAGAAGATGGTCTGCGCTGACGAGAGTGACAGCATCGCGGCAGGTTGAATCCATCACCTCCCAGGCATCCCGCCACGAGCAGCCCCCGGGCCTACATCTTACACCCTCCATCGAGTGAAATATACAACGACCAGATTTCTTCAGCTTTGGAATACTGTCAAGTACTGCACTTAGTGCCAACCTGTGAGGGGGAAATTATATTTTTTCATCATTACAATTCATTTGATCTATGTCTCATCTACTGTATCTAAGAATATGTGGGAAAAAAAATGTGAGGGTTTGTACAACTCAAATATATTTCAGTAGAGAATATCTAATTAAAGTGATTTTTCAGTGCATTTAATATTCAAGTGTTTACTTCTGTCTAATGGCACAAGATAAAGTCTACAAGTTCTCAATGATGTTTTTTTTTTTTATCAACATGAATCAGTTCAGCATACAGTGGTTTGGTAAACTATTAACCCAAGAGTTCAATTCTATTACTATCATTATGGCATCATCACTACCATTATCATTATCATTAGTAATGTCGTTTTGAAGTACACAAAACACATAAAAAAGGGAGGAATTATATACATACAAAATTGATAAAAAAAAATTCATAACACTACTGAAAGAACAAACTCATTTAGACCAGCTTCAAAATAGTTAGCAGATCCTATTAGACCTGCAAAAGACATGCAACAATGGCATAAGAGTTAAATCTTGACTACTTACCCATGATCACTAAATAAAGTTCCTAAAGACCTCGCCTGTAAGGCATACTTCCTCAAAACTGTCAAGACACCATTGGAGTTCACGGCAAGTGGCTCCAGTGCGGGGTGACCGGAATCCTTCAACTGGTTGAAGAGCCTCTCCACACTGTTTGCACAAGAGAGAAACACATCAGAACCCAACATAGCATAGGCACAAAATCTTTTTTACATGAATCTTATTTTCTCTGGTCTAAATATTTACACTACAGATATAAAATATGTAAAATCCAATAGATGGCATTTCTTAACTTTGAACTTGATCTTATAATAATAATAATAATAATTAAAAAGAAATGCACACAAGCACATACAATCACACACACACACACATATAAACAAAATACACACACACACACATATAAACAAAACACACACACACACATATAGACAAAATACACACATACACACACATATGCATAAACACTCACACACAAATGCATAAACACACACACATACACATAAACATAAACATAAACACACACACACACACACACACACACACACACACACACACACACACACACACACACACACACACACACACACACACACACACACACACACACACACACACACACACACACACACACACATGCATAAACACACTCGCACACAAATGTATAAACACACACACATAAACATAAACACACACACACACACATACATACATATACACACATATACACAACCTCACATAACATCATTTACAACAGCACACCACAT
>BOPN01000448.1:405186-413718 GCA_017312705.2 Penaeus japonicus | reverse complement strand
ACATATATATATATACATATATACATATATATGTATATATACATACATACATATATAGTTTAATTCTCAAAGCAAAAGCAGCATTACCAAAGTGAACAATAAGTGTAAACTTTCAATATGTATTCTACCAATGCAGTTAACTCATATCACACATACTCCTTGCTATTGCCAAGTACGTGATATATAAAAATCTAAAAATAATTTGTGATATTCTCAATCCTTGTATCATTTTCCTTTAAGTAAAATCACCTTACATGCTTTATAGATCACAAAAGTCCAACAATAAAAACAAGGGACTGGGTCAACTGGTAGAACAAATAACACACACACACACACAGCTGATTTTATGTAATCTAAGTAGGCCGAGAAATTAATGAAATGTGAGCCTTTTCAAACTAACTCTACTTCCTCTTTTTCTCTATGCTCATGCTGCAATATCCTCACCCCTCCTTTAAATGACAACCGGCTATTAAAAGAAGTGACTCAAATAAACAAAGTATATAAAGAATTGAATGCAAAAAATAAAATCACATTTTAAAAAACATCTTCTAAAATCATATTAGAAAATAATAGAATCATTTATAATATTATCAACAAGAATAATAATAACGATAACTTTCGCAACAATGATGATGACAAGTAGTGATATTGCTGATGATAAATAGTGATAGTGATGATAAGGATGCTGATAAATAGTGATGATGATGATGATGATGATGACGATGATGCAATGATAATGACGGTGGTGATACTGATGATGGTGATGATTTATCCATTTTTCTTCTTTTTCTTTCTTAACCCTTTACTTCACTTCTACATTTTAAAGCTTTATCTTTTATTGGGAACCAGAATGCTATTAATGATTAGCGAACACAAAAAGATAAGAAAACTCAAGTAGGCCTATATGATTAACTATTGATGTTTTTGTCAGCACAGCTCATGTCTCCTTTTCAGTATCATCATCTATCATTTTGAGATAAGCTAGCAGATATAGGTGACTTGTAAAAATTGCAACATCCTATTTGGGAATTCAGATGCATAAAACAAAATGTTCCCCATAATAGGGTTAGTTGGTAGCTATTTGTAGTAGAATAAATATCTTGCATAATAAGCTATGCCTACTCCCTTCCCTCATGAATGTAATATATTCTAGTAGGGTTTCTTTAGCTAATTCAGGTAAATAGTATTGTCTATGTTTTGAACAGGACAAAGTTCATGCAACACTGCTAGCAGACTGCTAACTTTGCTGTCTGTATATCGCACACAAATTTTTCAACTCAAAAAGTAGAAATCATTTTTTAGACGTGCAAACCTCCGTCACATATTCTTGCAATGAGTTATCATGCTGATGCAGTTTCATTTGCAGGATCTAAAAAAACTGTGGACACAGAGCAATATGGGCCAGAGTTGCAGGACTAAAAAACATTATGATTAGTTTGACTGCTAAGTATACAATGTGTTATCTCAATTGCACAAAAAAATTCAAAGCTTTTATCTAACAAGAAAACTTTACAAAGCTAGGTATCAGCCAATAATCAAATCTTCAAACATTCCCAAGATCCACAGCAACACCATCAAAGATTAGCCACACCCTCTGTAAAATTTGAAAAAACTGGGGCTTGGAACAACTTATATAGGATGCCCTTCATTCACCAGCAAGTCTGACATCAACCTACTTGTAACCTAATCCTTGAATGCAGCAGCTTCACAAGTATGACCCCACACTATCCATTGAAAAGCTCATCTGTATTAACCTCTTTTAAACATATATAAACTTTATTAACCCTTTCCCGACGGGGCACGGCAATAAGTGAAAACCCCTACGCCGGGCCATTGCAATACTGCATTGGGAACGTCACACTGGCATGACGCCCCGGCATCGGGAATTTAGCTGTGTCACACAGGTGTGACGCACCGTCATCATAGGGTTAATCCGGATTTGTATCATTGTTTGAACTCCTTTTCCTTGAAGTTATATTCATTCAAAATGATGGTAATGATAAAATCACATTTAACCCTGTGATGATGGTGCATCACACCTGTGTGACACAGCTAAATGCCCGATGACGGGACGACACACCAGTGTGACTTTCCCGATGCAATATTGCATAGGCCTGGCATAGGGGGTTTCCACTTATCACTGGGCCCGTCGGGATAGGGTTAACTACCATATATGTGAATGACAATGATATTAATAAATAATGAGACAAATGAATATAAATGAATGCAGTAAACACAACAAGAAAAAAATGTAGACCTATAATCTTTTATTTAAGATAAACCAAGAGTAACTCAAGTGAACACAATAGCTTCCATGCCTTTGGCTTTCCTAAAAGTGTACGACAAACTTTCACCATACAAGTAAGGAACCACAGCTCTTTCTTGCCAGAATATACATAGTAAAGGTTTGCTGGCCTTTGCTTGAGCACCACAGACATCGAGGCCATGGTGATCAAGGGGTTTTGCCTTGGGCAGATGCAGTCCTAGATTCGAGACTTTGATAAAAAAGAAAATGACAAAAAAACAAGACTTCATTCTGTAACTATTCAGACTTCAAATGCATAACGCATCACTGTAGCCTCCCACTTCACACTCTAGCTCTAGCCCACAAACCTTCCCCACATCTTTCGGTACGGAAGACTGAGTTTGAACTGATCCTTATTTATCCACAGACTCACTCTTGCCAGAATAAAAAAAAAAAAAAAATTCTTTTTCCTTTGGCAGGATGCAAAGCATTGACGGGTTTAGATGTGCGCCCACAGATTCATGGACTGAGAAACAGATATGGCCTTACACTATTTTTTTCTATCTAAAACATAAATGGTCGTGTTATGAAGTTCCCTCTCTACAATAAATCTCGGCAGCTATTTAGAAGATACCTCCCTTGGGCATTGCGCCTGTTAGTGCTCTAGAAAAGGTCAACAACCTCCACCACATATATTTCTACAAGACAGAGTTTATTGACCTTCCTTGGGACTTATCTACACATAAGGAACCATCCAAGCTCTGCCTTTACACATTATACATGGAGAATAGCTGATGTTTGATGGAGCATGAGGTGTAGAGGCTGCAGCAAACACTTGATATTTCCCCACTAATGTGTTGGACTTCAGGTTGTAGGCCTACTTTTAAAGATCACAGTAACTTTCCATTAAATTTGCAAAGAATATTGCCAATGTTATTACAAGAAAAAATCCTGGTTTCAAAGCCACTACAGGTGTATACTAAGTACTTACATTTCCCTATTCAGTAAAATTTCAGTTTTGATCATACAGCAATTACAAAACAATTACCAGATTCATGAATCCCAAGACATTTTTTTTTGCTGACATTGGTATCACATATTCAAAACAATAGATACGATATAAACAATCTTCGTCGCAAGTGCAGTCAAGCAATTACTAACAGTTGCATGCCTTTGATGCATCAGCAAAGGCCAATAATTATCCATCATCTGTATTCTGACAAGATAAACCTTAAACTGGTTCTTGATTTGGCAATACATTGACAGCAAGATCAGCAGGCCATACACACAGTGGTCATATGCAGGGTGATGAGAGCTAGACTGACTTTGATTGATTTTCACTCATTTCATATGTTGAATAACATTTTTTTTTTTTTTTTTTTTTCAATCTGCAACAACTTTGTCATACTTTCGAAATATCTCACAATTCTCCAATCTATTGACTCCACAAACAATTTAGCAAATACTAAATTTTTTACCCGAAAGTGAAATATATTTCAAAATTTCCATAAAAAAGTGGTTTTCAAAACGGTTTTCAATCAAACTCGTTAATGTTTTGAACACAAGTGGTTCCAACTTCCAGAATGAAACTCCTCCTCCAAAGAGAACAAACTACGCCCTGAGCGGCAAAAGCAAAATGCCAAGTCTAAATCTAAACCTTTCGAGCGGGATTACTTACGATTTTGTTGTCATAAATAGATAAGGGAAGTTGTCTTCTACCGAGACTCAGTTGATCCTCATCCCCATAAACACCGATCAACTTTGCCATATTTCTCGTCTCTTTCGCCACCAAGACTCGTGATCTAATTCTTGTGGGTGCTTCACTTCCCCGTCGACGCCTTCATAGAGTCTTAGTGGGGAAAAATCAGGGAAAGAAGCGAAATTTTGATTAATTTTAATATTTTTTGCGAATCAAGTTCGTGTTTTCACATTGGTTGATGGCAACTGGCGTGTCCGAATACGTGCACTCTTGATACAAACACTGCATTTCCATCCTTTCTCGCTTCCATTCCCTATATCACCAATAACACGATAATTAATGGATACTCACCTCAAATCCTAAAAACACCCAGTTAATCGAAGTCACCAGCCCGTATATATCATTATTTTGTACCTCAATCATAGGAATGGGACAAGGGCTGAGACCGGTTCGGAGCATGCGCAGTTGACGCCTTCCATGCTCCATGTTGGGATCGAATTTATCTCTCCATGTATAGACTTTTATCGCTGTTATCTCATTCTGATTTCTGTACAGCAGGAGCTCTAATTTCCAAGGGGAGGGATGTCACCAAAGTTATGTCCGTCAATACGTTTCATGATTTTTCGTTATCTAATAATTCTGTGCCGTGATTTCAACATTTAGGAATTCTACCATGAATTTGCTTTATCTCTTATCTCATTCATTCAGATCGGTTCTCTATTTCATGTGTTCACTGTTATCTCCCTCAATAGTGGTATTAATTCTCTTCTTTGAGAAAGTTATTTTTTCTGTTTTTACTTTTTGTCGTATCATTGTTACCCTTTTTATTATTGTTATTTTCATTATTATTATGATTGTGACTGTACTTATCATTGCCTTTATCATTGTCATTATTAGCATTACTATTACTGTTACAGCCATTCTTTTAATCATTATTAATATTATCGTTATCATCATTATCATTATCATTAATACTATCATTATTATTATTGATGTTGTTACTATCATCTTTATCATAATTATTATTATCATTATTATCATTATGATTTTTACTGTCATCAGTATTATTACCTTCATTATTATTACTATCATCATTATTTTTGTTTTATTGTCATAATCGTCATTATTGTTATCAATAATGATATTAATATTATTAATACTGTTATCATTATCCTTATTATTATTATCATTACCATTATTATCATCAGCATTATAACTATGATTATCATTATTTTTTCATTAATTTCATTATCATTATTGTCATTATTATCAATATAATCATCGTTATCATTATTCTTATTATGATCATTGATATCATCATTAAAATTATTAATACTATCATCATTGCTATTGTTATCATTATCATCATGATAATGATAATATCAGTTTTTATTACTATCATTATTATCATTATTACTATCACTATTATCATTGTTATTGGTGCCATTATTTTCATTATTACTTTCTTATTATTATCAATATTATTATCATCTTTGCTAATATCATTATCATTATTATTATCATTATTATCATTATCGCTATTAATATTATTATCGTCATTGTCATCATTATCGTTATCATCGTTATCATAATAATTGCTATCCTTATCATCTTTATTATAATCATTGTTGTAATTATCATGATCACTGATATCATCATTATTATCATTAATACTATCATATTTGCTATTGTTATCCTCATCATCATTATCACTAGAAGTAGTGTTATAATAATTGCCATTATCAATATCAGCATTATTAATGTCATTATTATTATTGTTATCTTATTACCATTATCATCATCATCATTACCATCATTATCATTATAACCATTATCTCTATCACTCTTATTATTGTTGATATTATTATTATCATCATCATTATCCTAGTAATGATAAAATGATAATATAGTGATAATGATAAATATGATAATAACAGTAATAATGATAATAACAATGAAATAATAATAACGACGATAATAATGATAATGATTATATAAATAATAACAATAGTGATGGTGATCATAATGATATAAGAAGTATTCAGTAGTAACAATAATAAGAGTCATAATTATCATCATCATTGTTATTTTTGTACAATTAAAATATTATTATCATTACCTCCCCCTCCGCAGTTCCGTCATTGAGTAATAATAATGATGATAATGAAGCTACTATGATCATAAAAAACACAATATTGATAATGATAGTGATAATGATGATGATAGTCATTATGATCACCAATATTTTACTGCTACACTTTCCTTTTTACTATTGCTACTACTGCTGCTGTTATTATTACTATTATCACTAGTGTCCTGATCAGTATCATTGTTATCATTATTATTATAATTATCAGGATTATCATCATTATGATTATAATGATTATCATCATCATCATTGTGATTATCATAATTACCATCATCGTTGATGTCGTTAACATTATTATTATCATATTATTGATAACGTGATCGTTATTACTGTTATTGTCATTATCATTACTATCATAATTGTTATTTATCATTATCAACATCATTATCATCATCATTCGCATATACAGTACACACACACACACACACACATATATCTATATCTATATATATATATATATATATATATATATATATATATATATATATATATATATATATATATATATATATATATAGTTCAGTTCAGTTCAGAGAGATTTGCGAAGGCTTTCCTTCGCCCGGGCTATATGCACGAGGCGGCCCGGCTATATAATCAAAGAAATAAGAAATTATATATATATATATATATATATAATATATATATATATATATATATATATATATATATATATATATATATAATATATATATATATATATATATATATATATATATAATATATATATATATATATATATATATATATATATATGTGTGTGTGTGTGTGTGTGTGTGTGTGTTGTGTGTGTGTGTGTGTGTGTGTGTGTGTGTATGTATATATGTATGTATGTATGTATATACATATATACATATATATTTATGTATTTACATGTATATATATATATATATATATATATATATATATATATATATATATATATATATATATATATATGTCTGGCTCGAACGGGATCCTGGCAGTTGGTGGCAGACAATCTTGGCTCGTCTGCTGTCCGTCGTGTGGCAGTGCTATTACACAGAAAATCTGGTCGATCACGAAGGTAGACTATGATATAAAAAAGGTATCTGTCTTTTTAAATTTCGCGGGATTTGGTTCCTTTAGGTTATCATGCAAGAACTTGTTCTTTGTGAGAATATAAACGTGAACGAGTTTTACTCCTGTCATTTGACCATATGTTTTGATTGTGGATATTATATATGCTTTCCTTCCTAATTGTTAATTAGTCTGATCCGGATAATGCCTGGATTGGGGTTAATTATGCATATCTACCAACGAAGGAGCTCTTCAGGTAGGCCTATCCAAGATTACTTTATATATAACAGGTCCTCCCGTGATGACCTACTGCGCAGGTCAGCTGAGACGTTTGCCGTGCTCAGTGATACCACTTATATATCTAGCGATTTGCCTACATACAGACACGCACACGCACACATAAACACATATACATGTATGCGTCTATGATAGTGAGTGTGTGTGTGTTTTTGTATGTTTGTGTTTGTTTGTGTGTGCTTGTATGCGTATGTGTGCGTGCATGTGTGGTGTGCGTTCGTGTGTTCATCACAGGTGCTGCAATCACCCTGTATTTCCGGTATTCTCGAACATCATCATTCAAATTACCGGGAGCAATGCCAGCACCGATTCCCTTTCTTCAATTAGTACCACTAACGTTCCCCTCGTCAAGGTTATTCTCATAATGGTAATGTGGCAATTCCCTGATACGCTGTTAATTAGGACAGCTGTTTCTGTAATTTGCAATTGCTGCTTGCAGTTGCTTTTCATTGCGTTGAGCATTATGTAGTCCATTCTCTGTTCTATCCTTCAAATTTATCAATTCTGATAATCAATAGTGACAGCAATTGCATTGTTACAATCAGTAATGATGATGATTATCACCACCATCGTTATCATTATCATCATCATCATCGTCATAATATCCACTATAATTATCATAACTATTACCTTTATTAATTCTTATTGTAGTAGTGGTAGTAATGATATCATTATCGTTATTATTACTATTGCCAATAGTAGTATTATCATTATCATCAGTGCTATTATTGATATTATCTTTACTATCATTGTTATTATCATTGTTGTTGTTATTATTATTATCATTATTATCATTCTCATTAGTATTGGCAATATCATTTGTATCTATATTAGCATTAGCTTTATAATCCTTCTTATTACTATCGTCATTATTAGCAAAATCATCATCATCATCATTGTTACCATTATTGTTATTCCTTTGTTATTATTATCATTATCATTATGATCATCGTTATTATCATCACTATTATTTTAGTATTATCAGTATCATTGTCATCATCATTACCATCAATATCATTAGAATCATCATTATCTTTAATAGTATCATCATTATCATTATCATTAGTGATGCATTAATTATTATTTTTGTTTTTGGGATTATCATTA
>BOPN01000448.1:392686-395186 GCA_017312705.2 Penaeus japonicus | reverse complement strand
TCCCTCAACACCCTGGGTTTGGTACGAGGGCTCGACTCATAACCACACATAAACATCCTCTGTTAGCATGTAAGGTTTGGGAGGATATATACACATACATACATACATACATACATACATATATATATATATATATACACACTTATATATATATATATATATTTATATATATATAATATACATACATGTATGTATATATATATATATATATATATATATATATATATAATATACATATATATATATATATATATATATATATATATATATATATATATATATATATATATATATATATATATATATATATATACATAGTTGGGCTTTAAGGTCCAGAGTCCTTGGAAAACAAAACTTCCTGTTCTTTGAGATGGTTGGGTTAGTCCATTTACAATCATAATTCAACAAATAATTTTCAGTGACTCCGAAAGAAAGAAAAATGTTTTTCATATTTCCTGAAAAACAGAAATATTTCAAAAAATAAATTTTCCTTTTTTACATGCAAAAAAACAACAACAGCAGAATACACAGAACCTGGCCATAATTTCAAATAAAACATACATTGCAGCTGGAGAAAAAGAAGAAAAAAATAAATTAACAAAACCCTTTGATTCAAATCTAAACACACCGCTCAGGAACTGTGAACAGAAAAGCCCAAACACAGTGCAATCGAGAACAAACTACTCTCTGATATCACAGTCAGACTAGGCCCGGGTCAGGCTCCCATCCAGAGGCAGGCACCAGTAGCTGAACACACGCACGCACACCTAACAACAGCTCCTCTGCCAGTGGTCTTCTTTAATGAGTGTGCCAATGAAAAACTCTTCATTATATTACTCCGAGCCGGTTCTTTAACCATGAACAGGCTGGTATGAAAAGGATATAACTCGATCTTAATAAATATTACATTAAATGAACACTCACTGCGAAGTATTTCTATATATGAAAGGAAAAGGTGTCTAGACAGAATGGTTAGCATAAGAACTAACTCAGAAATTATACAATTTTGTATGTGGTGTGTGTGTGTGTGTGTGTGTGTGTGTGTGTGTGTGTGTGTGTGTGTGTGTGTGTGTGTGTGTGTGTGTGTGTGTGTGTGTGTGTGAAATAATCAACACAGATGTACTTTACATGTAATTCTTAAAGATAATGAAGAAAAAATACCGCTTAATTACTCTGCACCTAACCTTTAAAATTATCTTCTTTTTTTTGTTAAATGGTGTATATGCCTGGAACCACAATTACTGGGACTAAGAATACGAATAAGAAAGAGAGAGAGAGAGAGAGAGAGAGAGAGAGAGAGAGAGAGAGAGAGAGAGAGAGAGAGAGAGAGAGAGAGAGAGAGAGAGAGAGAGAGAGAGAGAAAAAAAGAGAGAGAGACTCTTATCTAATGAGACTTATATCAATCTACTATACAAAGAATCAACGTTTTCCTGATCAAGTTACAAAGGCTTCTCTCTAAAGCAACACACACAAAACAGAATGTATATATTCGATCACAAACAGTGTGTATGTCTTCTCAAACCATCATATTCAACCAAGTCCACTGAACTGACCAAAGAAACTTTAATCCAGATATATAATACAAATTTACAAAGAAAAACGTCATTCTGTAAATACCAAAAAGAATGCTTTTCAATTTCCAAGATTCAAAAAGTATAGCTGAATGGTATTATACTGGTTGTCGGTATTTTATTGCTCAATTATGGAACAGCAACAAAAAGGACTGCTTAAAACAGGTAATTTCAAATAGGTTATTAGTGATTGTTATTCAAGCACATGGAATGACCATATATATTTTTTTTATCAATACTTTCGTAATTTTTTGTATAAAAAAATAAAACTAATATCATCTACGGACAAAATGAACTACGTTAGCCTGTTACCATGAGACAATCCTTTTCCGGCGGTCACGGCTATCATGGGACAAGGATAAGACAACCGTTCCTTGAACCGGACGCATCCAAGGAAATCATCCTCGTCTTTAATGAACATACCCCATAACTTAGCTGCTTATCTGCACAGCATCCTCATCCTATTGCTAGCCTACAGCACGATACACTATAACCACACCTATACAACGCTACTGGATAGAAAATAGTTAAGACCATATGTTATCCCTATGATACATCTTATCTCAGACTACAATACTTGGAAATACTATGCCGAACTGGAATTTCCATTAGGGTACCGTCTAACTCTTATAATACCATTCCGTCTCCTTATACTTAATTCGCAAGTATTCACAACACTATAAGTACGGATGTTAGTCGAACCATCCTCTTTCTCGCTTAAAAGAAACCTAACTTTTTGTAATATGCTTATATATCTTTTTGAAGTCTGAAGAATATATTCATTTCTAATTGGAAAAAAAATATTACCAAAAGATATATGCAGACGGTTTTTACCGTAGTGTTTAAAACATATTAACACTTGATTCCTACTTGTTAGAGGAATCAAGCTGATATTTTCTCAACCTGATAATCTGATGGAAAGAAAACTA
>BOPN01000448.1:382686-387686 GCA_017312705.2 Penaeus japonicus | reverse complement strand
ATATATATATATATATATATATATATATATATAAATATATATATATATATATATATATATATATATATATATATTAATATATATAAATATATATATATATATATATATATATATATATATATTAATATATATATATATATATATATATATATATATATATATATATTAATATATATATATATATATATATATATATATATATATATATATATATATATATATATATATATATATATATATATATATATATATATATATATATAGAGAGAGAGAGAGAAAGAAAGAGAAAGAGAGAAAGAGAGAGAGAGAGAGAGAGAGAGAGAGAGAGAGAGAGAGAGAGAGAGAGAGAGAGAGAGAGAGAGAGAGAGAGAGAGAGAGAGAGAGAGAGAGAGAGAGAGAGAGAGAGAGAGAGAGAGAGAGAGAGAGAGAGAGAGAGAGAGAGAGAGAGAGTTTGTATATCATCAATACAAACACTCCTAGCCCAAAAGTAAAATCGTAGTCCCATGCAATAAGACATACGGAATATTGCAATATCAATGAAAAATGATACGGCGTCCTAAAAAAAAACTCGCTCGCAGCTCATATGACCAGGATCCATAACTTGGTAACTTTATTTCAGCTGAACTTTTCGAGATGCCAATATGAAATCCAAACGCTGATGTAAAACAAGGGGAGGGGGAAGAGGAGGGTGGAGGGGGGGGCTCCTCTCTGTCTCCTCCTCTTCCCTACCCTCTTCCTCCTTCCTCCTCTCTATCTCTTTTATTCCTCTTCTCCTTGGCTCTGTCTTATCCCCTCTTTCTCCTCTCTAACATACCTCCCCCCTCTCTCCCTGACTCTATATCTATCTTTCTTCCTCCCTCTCTCCCTCCTCTCTCGCTCTCTCTCTCTCTCCATTTTCTATCTCTTTCCCTCCCTCTCCCGTTCTCCCATCCCTCCTACATAACTTCCTTCCTCCCTCCCCCTTCTCCCTCCCTCCCTCCCTCCCACCCACCCCCGACAACCCTGCATGACCTAGTTATTCCGTGACTGAATGCTTCGAGCGACAGCACCGGAGAACCAAGACAATCAAAGCGATTAGCATATCCAATCATCCATCTTAGCCAGGAATCGCTCTTGCTTGTTCTCGCTCACGTCGCGTTCGGGCTTCCACTCGGCTGGAAGTACTGGCAAAAGAGGGTAGTCAGACATTCTCTCTCTCTCCTTCTCTCTGTCTCTGTCTCTGTCTCTCTCTCTTTCTCTCTCTCTCCCTCTCCCTCTTCCTCTCCCTCTCCCAATCCCAATCCCTCTCCCACTCCCTCCCTCTCCCTCTCTGGCGAAGGGGTTGGTGTGGGCGGTCCGTGCAAGTGGGTCGGATCCGGAGTGGCGGCGCGAGACGAGGTCATCGGTCCAGCGCAGTGAATTTTTCATCGCGTTTTGCAAATTCCTTCTTTCGGCTTCAGATGGCGGAAGAAAGGAAGGCAGGAAGAAACAAAGAGAGAAGAGGAAGGAAAGAAATAGGAGGAAGAACGGTAGAAGGAAAGAAATAGAAGAAAATTGGAAGGGAAAATAGAAAGAAAGAATATTAAAAGGGGAGAAAACGTGTTAATAACGCCCGTGGTGCAAGATCAATTTAATAATTACTTTAATCATTACTTTGATGGTGACGACGAGGTTGATGAACATTCGCTACTCTTGATAGAGCTTAATGACATCCTTATTAATCGTCTTATCATTTGATATCCTTAAGGTTGTCAATTCGTCTCTTTGTCAGAAATGCTGAACGAACGCCCATTCAAATTATATCTCCATGACTACATTAGTATAGCCTCTATATCTGAGAACTCGTTAAAATGCACAGCGAGTAAATCCTACCAACCCTTCAATCTAAGGAATCGTAAAAAATATACAACGAACATCTTTTACCCAAACGTTACGTCGACAAAACGGCAGTTTAAACTCCTTATCTGAGGAATCGTTCAAAAATGTATAACGCGTAACTTAAATCAAAACAGAAAGTCAAGGCTAGGATACCATACTCAACCTCTCAATCTAAAAAATCGTCAAAGTCGATAATATCTAAATAATATAATATTTGAATACTCGTATTTAAAACATTCTCCCAAGACAGTGCCAGCCTAACCCGACGAAAATGGGACAGCCTTCGCACCTGTCCATGTAAGCTATACATGGGATCGGGTGCAAAAGTGTGTGTGTGTGAGTGTGTGTGTGTGTGCGTATGTAAGTGTGTGTGTGTGTGTGTGTGTGTGTGTGTGTGTGTGTGTGTGTGTGTGTGTGTGTGTGTGTGTGTGCGTGCGTGTGTGTAAGTGTGTGTCAGTGGGAAGAAGCGAGACGTGGATATCGGGCTTCGGTATAGATCCGCTCGCTCACCTGATCCATTTTACCTTCGTGACACGGGGCTCGTGGCGTGATGACGAGCGCTGCAGTGTACACGTCTGCTCACGCTCGTTCGCTCGCCTACATGCATAACCATTGCACAGGGACATGCACGTGTAAACGGACGTGCATAAAAACATAATCTCACTCACACACACACTTGCACAAGCAGTTAATGTTAATACAATGGACAAACTACGCCAAAATAACAAATACAGATACAATTACCTGCACTAAAAGTAATTGAAAACATTATAATAAATGATAATGATATCATAAACGCAACATCCAACATAATCACACGTTGGCCCATAACACGAACGATAACAAAAGAGAAAGAGAAATAGAGTGATGGAGATAGAAAGAGAGAGAGATAGAGAGATAGAGAGATAGAGAGAGAGAGAGAGAGAGAGAGAGAGAGAGAGAGAGAGAGAAAGAGAGAGAGAAAGAGAGAGGGAGGGAGGGAGAGAGAGAAATAAATGGAAAAATGAACGTACACATAGTGAATATTACAAAGCGGAAAAAATAATATTGAAACAGATAGCTCCCTGCATTTTTAATTCACTCCAATCCCAGCCGAGAGCTAATCAAATCCCCAATTCCCATTAAACGAGGCCCATTCTCAACAGGTCGTTTATTTACCTAAAACTGGGGCGGTGTGGCGCGCTTCGGGAGGGAGGGAGATGGGGGGAGGGAAGGAGATGAGGAGATGGGGAGGGGGAGGGAGGGAGAAAGAGAGAGGGGAGAGGGAGAGAGAGAGAGAGATGGAGGGGTGAGGAGGAAGAGAGAGAGAGAGGGAGATGGGGGAGGAGGAGGGAGAGAGAGAGATGGGAGGGGGAAATGATAGGAAAGAGAGTGGGAGAAGGGGAGAAAGAGAGAGAGCCGGATATTTGATTACAAACCGCGTCGGTCCAATATGATAGTAATAGTAATGATAATGATAATAATAATAATAATAATAATAACGATAATAATGAAAATTGTTTAGCAGTAATGGTGGTGGAAGTACAAGTCACAGGAAAAAAACAAGAAAGAGGAGGAGATATGAAGAGGAGGATGAGGAGAACAACACAAAAAAAGAAAAAGAAGAAAAATGGGATAAGAAAAAAAAAAAAGAATGAGAAAATAAAGTAAAAATAAGAACAGAGAGAAGGAGAAGATGTAAAAGAAAAATGCGACGGATAAATAGGAAAAAAGACTAGTAGAAAACGACAAAGACAGAGAGAGAAAAGCCGACTAAGGCGAAAACACAAGGCAAAGAAGCCCGTGAGTGACCCTGGAGGCTGGTGAGACAGTTAGAGATGATCCGGAGCGGAAACGATTTCGGGAAGAAACCCCAAGATGCGTTTTTGTTTTTGTTGTTATATATCACTAAACAGTTCTTTAGCAGGTCTATATAGGTAAGATGATGAAACCGTGGAAAATTCAATACTATCTCAATTAATAGTAAACAAACAAAACACAAGGGAAGAATGATAGAGGAGAAAAGAAGAGAGGGAGGAGAAAGAGGAGAATGATTAAAAACAGGGGATAAAATAAACGTATATTAAGGAATTTAGAACCTACCAATTTTAACTCTGCGGACGTTATCACCCTCATTTCACAACATACGACCAAAACTAACAGCTATTGTAGTAAATCCTCCAAACTTATTATTGACTACATTTTTCAGGACCTGTTATCTTATAACAACCTTATCGCTAATGCAAACTATACCCTTAGATCAAAAAGTTATCATACTTCATGCCAAGTACTCGTTTAACTACCGGACGTGAGTGGTAGGTATGTATGTATGCCAGACGTCATAATGGCATGCAATATCTAAATATGGGAGCGAGTGAAACATCACCAGAACATAGAGAGCAAAATAAATATCTGGCGAGACTGTACACTATCAGTGGCGGGGCGTCGGGAGCTATTCTACAGTCGTAACTACAAATTGCATGGCGCACTAGAGAAGATCATAATGTTTTTCAAACTCTTTTTTATATATCTTGTAATGATAATTCCCCTGAGTCTTCTTTGAATAAGTCCGAGGCCATCTAAAATTGCACCGTAGTTTATGATTTACAATTGCATTTTTGCCCATCTAAAAGGGATATCATCATATACTTTTATCTCTTGTGTGGTGTGTTTCTTACTTAAATAAAGATTTGTTTTCCTGTTATAAAACTTCCAGGCGTATCCATCTTAAAGAAATCTCACAATCTAAAATCTCCTAATCCACATCTAACCTACATTTCCTCATTCAACCAATCCATCCACATCCCCAAATTACTAACAAGTATGTCTAACAGGCACTATCGAGCATCTAACGTAATTAACAAGCACATCGCCAAACCTGGGATGATTAATAATCCATGCAACCACAGAGAGACCGAATATAATGAGGCGAGCGGAAAAAAATGGTCGCTCCACAACTCGCCTTATGAATTGCTAATCGTTGACGGATAATGATATTCCTCGTGATTTACCGGATCTCGAAAACATGTTGTTGTTGTTGTTGTCTTTGTTGTTGTTTGGTGTTGTGTGCTTTAATCTACCCGAGCGATTGATGGAAATAAACAGGCAAAACGATCATGAGAGTATGAGAGAAAAGAGTATCTTAAAGTGGTTTAGTATAATTC
>BOPN01000448.1:372686-377686 GCA_017312705.2 Penaeus japonicus | reverse complement strand
GTGTGTGTGTGTGTGTGTGTGTGTGTGTGTGTGTGTGTGTGTGTGTGTGTGTGTGTGTGTGTGTGTGTGTGTGTGTGTGTGTGTGTGTGTGTGTGTGTGTGTGTGTGTACGTGTGCGTGTGTAAGCGTGTACGTGTGCGTGTGTGTGTACGTGAACGTGTGAACGTGTCTAAACTCCACGGCTGCCTTGGTCTTTGAGTAGGACCTCCAACCTCTCTCCCACCAACACATTACGGCCATTTGATAGCGATAAGGTCACCTCCCTCTCACAGCCACTCCTCGTCGCTCGCCTCAAACAAAAACACTAGACTGCCTCTTTCCCCTTCCCATACAGGCCACTTGCTGGGAACTACATGGACCTCGAGACAACTAAGTTAGCTTCTCTTTTTTTTGCTGCCTATAGATTTACCTCTATATCTTGTCCTAAAAATGTGAGTTTTTAAAGATGTCAGCATGTGTCTGTGTATATATATATGTGTGTGTGTATATATATATACATATATATATATATATATATATATATATATATATATATATATATATATATGTATATATATATAATATATATATATATATATATATATATATATATATACATATATACATATATATAATATATATATATATATATATATATATATATATATATATATATATATATGTATATATATATATATATATATATATATATATATATATATATATATATATGTATATATATAATATATATATATATATATATATATATATATATATATATATAAATATATATATATATACATATATGTATATATATATATATATATATATATATATATATATATATATATATATATAAACACACACATATATATGTATATATATGTATATATATATATATATATATATATATGCATTTAAGGACAAGTGAATGAGAGAGAGGAGGGGAGGGGAGGGGAGGGGAGGGGAGGGGAAGGGAGAGGAGGGGAGTGGAGGGGGAGGGGAGGGGGAAGGGGAGGAGAGGAGAGGAGAGGAGAAGAGAAGAGAGGAGAAGAGAAGAAAGAGAGAGAAGAGAAGAGAACGAGAGAAAGAGAAGAGAAAGAGCACTAAGAAGAAATTCGAGCCGAGAGCGAGCGAGCGAGCGAGGGAGCGACGGGTTCGTCCAAGGACGGAAGGAAGTGCCGAGCGCAACCCTTCCTCTCCCGGCGTGCGAAGGGGCGGAAGGGAGGCTGCTTCTGTGCGCCGTAGGTGGTCCACTTAAGTGTGATCTCCAGCCAGGCGTGCGAGGGAGTGTTGTGAGGCGTGGAAGGCCCCTCACAACCCCTCATAAAGACTGCTGGATCATCTAATAAGGGGGAGCGTGTCCTGAGGCTCACTAGCGGCACCGAGGGGGGCTACCTGACATCGAGTTAGTGCTTTCAGGAGAGAGATACTCCAGTCTCTCCAGTGTGTAATGCACTCATCTCTGCAGGACTGGGAGACTCGCCAAGAGAGACTCGCCTAAATCACGATTTAATTACGAGTGAGAGAAGAGTCAGAGTGCTGTTTTCCTCTCGAGAGAAAAGGATAAGTAACTTAGCCCTACCTAAGTCATATGGCTTCATGAATACAGATGCTAATGATCAAATTAGTGCTCATAACCATTCTACTATTGATATATGTGCTTAATATTACGACCAGAATCCACCGCAGCGGAAATTGCTCATTATCCGACTTAAATGATAAATAGGCCTAACCAACTTTTGTGACCTCCCTAAAAAGCAAAAATAACAATAATGATTATATTATTCCCATACGACAAAGGAAACAAAACCAACGAGAATTCAGCAAAATACACAAAAACATTCAACATCAACGAACAAAGGAACAAACACACCATCACACACACACATACACAGATTCATACATACATACATATACATATACATACACATACACATACACGCACGCACCCACACCCACACAGACAAAGACACACACACACACACAAAGAGAAACGGAGCGAGCGAGAGAAAGCAAGGCGCCGCTAACGCAGTGGCAAGCTCTCTCTCTCTCTTTCTCTCTCTCTCCCTGCGCGTTGATGATGAGGGTGACCCACTGATGATGGCGGGGAAGATGACGTGCCTCGGGGCTGGCTACGGTGCAGTCTCACATCCGGGGCCTGGGTCGCTTTCTGTCTGATTCTCTCACTCAATAATACACCCCCCCCCATCCCCGCCCCAACCCCTACCCTCAGCGACTCGTTCTCCCTATGTTTTCCTCTTCATTTTGTCTATTTGTCGTTCCTTCTTCTTCGACTTCTGTTCCGATCGACCGTCTCCCCGTTTTTTTTATTTTGTTTTTGTTTTGTTCGTTTCCCCTTCCTCGTTTCTCCTCCTTTTACTCTACATTTCCCATCTCCTCTTATTTTCTTTCTATTCTTCCTTCCCCTTCGACTTCTGTTCCTTATGTTTTTTTCTGCTTTACTTGTTTCTCATTCCTCGTTTTTATATTTTTTTCCCCTTTATCTTTACCCCCCCCCCCACCCTTCCATCCTCCTCCATCCCGACCTTCTCTAGCCTCCGCCTTCCTCCTCAACTCGGCTCCTATATTTACCTATCTCATTTATCAATAACTTAAATATTTATTTCTCGTCCTTGCATCTTCATATTTCCTCCCCCACTCCTTCTCTTCTTATTTTCTTTCTTCCTTACTCTTTATCTTTATCTTTATCTTATCTCCTCTCCGTCCATTTCCTCTGTTCGCATGTTTTTGGGCGTCCTCACCTGCAAGAAGAAGAAAGAGGATGTTAGTAATTCTACACAGGCGAATTAAAATCTAAAAAGGAAATTACAGACCGTTCAAAATTACGCATGAGCACACTCATACATGCAATATACGAATGCACACTCACAGGGATATGAGTGAGTGTATGTATGTATGTATATATGTGTGTGTGTGTGTGTGTGTGTGTGTGTGTGTGTGTGTGTGTGTGTGTGTGTGTGTGTGTGTGTGTGTGTGTGTGTGTGTCCGTCTTTGTGTGTGTATATGTAATGCATCAATACACAATTTAAACAAATATGCAGACAGACTGACAAATAAGTAGGGAGAGAGAAAGAGAGAGAGTAAATATAACACAGTTATTTCAGTCACCGTGAATCACTTTTCTCCATGACCTCTCGTGACCCGGGCGCTGGAGGTCAGCTGGTTTACCGAGCGCGCCTTGAGGCTTGGCTGCTGTTTCGTGCCTTTTCAAGCTCGGAGCGGTGATGTCATTGCATGTGCACGATTGTGTGACTTTCTTGCAGGTTGTTTCCTTGCGCTTCCTGTTTTTATCTAATCTTTATGCTTGCTTGCATCTTGCATCTTTTTCGTCTGTATCTCGGTCATGTTTCTAGCTTGTCTGCTTGCTTGCTTGTTTCTGACTTTAAGCTTGGATGTGTGTATATCCGCGCAAACATACATTTGTGCTTGTTTGTTTGTTTATTTGAGTGTGTGTGTGTATGTGTGTGTGTGTGTGTGTGTGTGTGTGTGTGTGTGTGTGTGTGTGTGTGTGTGTGTGTGTGTGTGTGTGTGTGTGTGTGTGTGTGTGTGTGTGCGTATGTGAGTCCCGAGAAATTAGGCCAAGACGCAAAGCCAGAACGAAAATCAATAATCCATAAATCAATGAAGAGTTTAATTACCTCTCAATTGTTCACAAGGCGTTATCGGCGAAGAACGTCCATTACGCTCAACTCACAACTCACAACCACAACCCGAGTCTCCCGCGGGAAAAAAGAAAATGTCACCGCAAGCAGGAGCGAAAGTGAGTCAGACGAAACAGATGAGTCAGCTGAGTTAAGGTCAGACGCAATCGTGATGAGCAGAAGAAAATGGATAAAAAAAAGAATAATGACAGAATTGCAAGGTCATTACATGTCATGCAATGGACAAAACAACGCCTACTGAATCAACTCTCTCTCTCTCTGTATCTCTCTGTCTCTCTCTCTCTCTCTCTCTCTCTCTCTCTCTCTCTCCCTCTCTCTCTTTCTCTCTCTCTCTCGTATGTGAACGGACATAGTCATGAGGGAAAGGGAATAATAATAATAATAAAATTAAGAAAGGAGGAGAAAGAGAAAAAGGGAAAAACACTCTCAGAACAGCAAGGTCTCTACGTGACATGCAATGGAACGAACACACTCAACTGCAACCACCATCTGTGACCTGACGATCTTACTGATTACAGGAGAGACCGAGAGAGAATAACAATTAGAAGAGGAAGAAGGAGAAAGAAGAGGATGATGAAGGAGTGGAAGGAGAAGAAAAAGAAAAAAAGGAATAATAAGATGAAGGACAGAAAAAAGCAAGATCATTATGCGTCACACAACGGACATAACACTCTCTCGGCTGTGACCTAGCGCAATCATGATGAACAAAAGAAAAGGAAAAAGCAAAGGATGATGTAATATGAATAACAATAACAGAAGAGAAAGGTCATCACGCAGCATACAATAAAAAGACCACCCTCTTCCCCCTCCACCCTCCCCCATCCCCCTTCTCTCGTCTGTGACCTGACCAGGAATGTCGTAATTATAGGGAAAATTTTTAACAATTGACTACGGGTCTCGCCGAGGTCTACACCATACACACGCACCACACTCCTCGCCATAAGGACAATACAATAAACCCCTTTTCGTGGAAAGGGTTAAAAAAGAAAGGCAAGAGTCATCAAATTATGGTTAAAAAAGGAAATCTCTAATTTTTGTAATGGAATAAATGAAAGGGGAAATCACCAACTCATGTAAGAAAAAACAACAAAGAAACTATCGATTTACGTTTTGAAAAAAATATATAAATCAAAATAAAATCACCAACAGATGTAGGAAAAATAAACACCGACTAATTTCTTTAAAAAAATCACAGAAAACGGGAAATCGCCATGAACAATAGAATGTCAACTTCGTCCTTCCACTATGAAAGTTGAATCATTACGAGGAACCACAACCAACCCCGGAGGATGTATTTCCTTCACAATTTCCAGCCCTTCGTTGTCACTTCCACCTC
>BOPN01000448.1:362686-365186 GCA_017312705.2 Penaeus japonicus | reverse complement strand
ATACCTTGGGATTGGGGAAATGGAAGGCGTTACGGGAGGGGGGTGAAGGGGGGGAAGGGGAAGGGAAAGGTGAGAGAACGGGAGAAGGGAGGGGAGGAGGAATCAAGGAAGGGGAAGTGTAACGGAGGGGGTGAGGTGGTGAGAGAGGGAGTAACGAAGAGTGAGTGGAGCAGAGGGGCGAAGGGAGGAGAGGGAAGGGGAAAGGAGAGGTGGAGGGAGGGAGGGAGGGGAGGGGGGTAAGCAGGCACGGTCAATAATGGTAGACATAACAACAAACTCTCCAAGTTGTACCCTCGCAAGGCCTGGACCCGAACGGCAACAATGGCGCATAATTGCCGAGTTGCCGTGTTGGGCATTGCGCGAATTACGGAACATACCCTCATTGCCTCTCCCCCCTCATGCCCAACCTATGATGAAGCCGACAGAAGGAGGGAGGGGTAGTATTATACCCTCCCGCCCCACCCCCTGAAACTCAAATCTACCCGAACCAACTACCCTGACCACCGTCACTATACCCTACCTACCCTACCTCCTCCACCCCTCCCCTTGCCCTTCTGTTACCAGCCGCTGACCACAAGTAACCAATCAACTTCCTGCGTCCTGGCCACACCTGCCCCCTGCCCCCTTGCCCTCCACGCTCTGCCGGGGGTATGGGGTTCACGGGACGGGGAGGTAGGGGGGGGGGCTATACTCGATACTGGAAATTACCCTTTCAAAGAGTAGGGCTGCCTAAATGGTGTGCGCGTGTGTGTGTGTGTGTGTGTGTGTGTGTGTGTGTGTGTGTGTGTGTGTGTGTGTGTGTGTGTGTGTGTGTGTATGTGTATGTGTATGTGTATGTGTATGTGTATGTGTATGTGTATGTGTGTGTGTGTGTGTGTGCGTGCTTATTCCTACCTACATATGCTTATCAATGTATCTATTCTCTCTCTCTCTCTCTCTCTCTCTCTCTCTCTCTCTCTCTCTCTCTCTCTCTCTCTCTCTCTCACACACACACACACACACACATAACACACAAATGCTACCACATTTCCCTTTTCTGGCCACCATCTTCGGCCCCTTTCACGCCTCTGTAAACCGCAAAACGCCACCAGCGTGCCGATAGCAGGCGCGACAAAAACAACAAATAACAAAGGCAACAAGTAAGCTCGACATCGTTTGTGACGTCATGAGATAAGCCTACAAGCGACCTGACACGACGAACGAAGTCAACAAAAGGGATGCTCCAACATCCGAGATTTATGGACCCTGTTACAATATCAAAAACATATTCTCCAAAATCTACAAGACATCATAAAATCACAAAGTTCCACCAATTCTCCCTTTTTAAATGTGAAAATCCCAGAGCGTCTCCTCGCGTGACGTCAGAGCTCTTTCCAAACGCCCTTGTAAGTCTTGAAGGAGTGACTTCGGTGAAAATAGATGCGGGAATCAAAACAAACGTGATTAATAGTCAATATGCTAACGGTGGCTTTTTTTTCGAAACGAGGCAAGTGTTTATATAGAGAGAGTGTGAGATCATCTGGTAAGAATGAGGTGTGTATGTACCGTAGGCAGAGTGCAGATTGGTAAAGCTGTACGTATTTCTACTTATTAACATACAGACACGCACCAGCACCCGCGCAAACCAAGTGTATTCATGGTATATACACATTATATAAATTAATAAATAAACACACACACACACACACACACACACACACACACACACATATATATATATATATATATATATATATATATATATATATATATACATATATATATGTATGTATGTATGTATATACATATAAGTATATCCATTTACTTATTCATTCACTCATGATTACATATATAAATATATACATACATATATATATGTATGTACGTACGTATATATGTATGAAAAAAAAAAAAAAAAAAAAATCCTGCCACCGAGTCCCACCAACGATCAATCCTGACTGGATCTACTGAAACATATCATGATCAACTCCAAGGCATTGCATAAAGAGGGGGCAGGGGAAGGGGAAGGGTTGAAAATGTAGCACAAAACGAGAAAAAAGAAAATTAAAACGAAATGTATAATGCAGAAAGTAAAACGATGCTTGTAAATTATCCCCTGGAAGCAATATCCGGCACTGACCGTCTATAAACATTGTGTAAATATTTTTCCTTCTTTGCAAAACCACCATTTTTGTTTTAGATTTGTTAGTGCCAGCAGCATGGCGTAATTACTGTCGGGGGAAGGGGGGAAAGGAGGAGGAGGAGGAGGAGGAGGAGGAGGAGGAGGAGGAGGAGGAGGAGAGAGATAGATAGAGAGAGAAAGTGAGAGAGAAAGAGAAATAGTAAAAGAAAGAGAAAGAGAAAGAGAGGGGAGAGAGAATGAGAGAGGGGAGAGAGAAAGAGAGGATGAAAGGAGAAGAACAGAAAGAGGGAGAGTCAGAGAAAAACAGACAAATAGATAGATAGATAGATAGATAGAGACGAACGATACAAAGATCCAAAGAGAGAAAAACAAACGAAA
>BOPN01000448.1:350186-357686 GCA_017312705.2 Penaeus japonicus | reverse complement strand
GGAGGGGATTAGGGGAAGGGGAAGTAATAGAGGAGGGGATGGGAAAGGGAGGAGGAGGAGGAGAAGGAAGAGGAGGAGGACAAGGGGAAGGAGGAGGAAATCCATAAGTCGCCCATCCTTCTAGAAGATTCTAAGCCTCCTATAGGTCCATCTCACAATTTTTTAATGACTTTTCTATTAATTCCCTTCCCTAAGTCTGATCAAAGTTGTGAGGCTGGAGAAGCAATTCCCTCTGCGGGACACTAAACTTTGCGTCGCGCCAGCCACTTGTCATTAAAGTTTGGCTTTCTCGTTTCGAAGGAGGAAGGATAGAAATCTAACAAGGATAAGGAAATACACATACATACACATATACACACACACGCACGCAAACGCACACACACATACAGACAAATACAAACACATATACACACAAGGACGCACGCAAAGACACAGCCACACAAGCAAAACACACACACACACACACACACACACACACACACACACACACACACACACAGAAGAATAGCTCTATGTTATATATGTTCTTATAAGGCAGGAAGCAGATCCCCCCCCCCCGCTCTGGCGCCGTCACAAGCATTACTAAACGACCATTCTTGCTTTACTTGACACATTTCAGCAGACAGCGATAGCACAGCAGGCTTGGCTATGCCGCCTGTCTCGAGTTAAAGGGGATGGTATACAATGTGTCTGCATGACCGTCTGACTGATCCCGCCCACGCCTGGCCTCATGCATGGCTGTCTGTGACGCACCCGGTGTATACATATGTAGACGCGTGTGTATTGTGTGAAAGACGCCATGACGACGTGAGTGCTTCTCTGGGAACCTGCATATTTTGAGGGGGAAGCTAAGCGTAAAAAATCCCTCCTCTTCTTCCTCCTCCCGTCCCCTTCTTCTTCTTCTTCTTCCTCCCTTCCCTCCTCCCCCTCCCCCTGGCCCCTTCCTCCCTCTTCCTCCTCCTTCCTCTTCCCACCACATCCCCCTGCTCCTCCTTTTCTTCCTACTCCTACTCCTACTCCTACTCCTCCTCCCGACAATCAGGAAGGCAGGAAGTACCGCGCTTTTAAGACCCCCCCCCCCACGTCCTAGCAGGCGCTCTTAACTCCTATATTACCGACGCTCTTTCACTCCGAAACTGAAGAGGGGGAAAAGGGAACGAAACTAAAGAAGATGGATACGAGTATGGAAGATAAGAAGAATAAGGAAGAAAAGAAGGAAAGAGGGAAAAGAGGAAGAGAAAAAGAAGGAAACGAGGAAAAGGGGAGGAAAGACGGAAAGAGAAAAAGAAGGAAAAGAGGAAAAAGGGAGGAAAGAGGTAAAGAGGGAACGAGAGATAGAGGAAAAGAAGGGAAAGTAGGAAGGAGAGAAGAGGGGAGGAGCAGGCAAGAGGACACATCAAGGTCACTCAGAGGCGCGACCAAGAGGAGACAAGAGGAATCAAAGAGTGGGGTACGAAAACCACCACGAAGGAGTAATAACGTAATGCGCGAGAGAAAAGACGTGCCTTTGTCTTCGGCGGAGGTCAAGACACACGCTGGCCATGGGAGTCCTTCTTCAAGAACGACATTTAGTGTCTCGTGCCCCTCCCCCTCTCACCATCTCCCCCTCCCCTTCTCCTCCCCCACCCCAACACATCCCCCTCCCCCTCTCACCATCTCCCACCCCCCCAACGCATCCGACTCCCCTTCTCCTCCCCCTACCTCAACACATCCCCCTCCCCCTCTCACTATCTCTCCCCTCCCCTTCTCCCCCCCCAACGCATCCCACTCCCCTTCTCCCCCCACCCCACCCCAACACATCTTCCTCCCCCACCCCTCCCATCAACCTGCTGGATAAGAGAGGTCGTATCTTGGTGTACGACTGTCATTACCGCTTTTCGCTTGAACCCTTTAAATTTCTGTCTCGCTGCTTTACTCTCTCCTTTTGTCTCTGCTTATGAGAGCTCCCTCCTTTGTTCATGGAAATAATGGAGAGAAAAAGTGATGAAAAAATGTTCTTTTTCTCTCTCTATGAGGCTGTCTTTCCTCTTCGAGCGTGATGATGTTCACTCTTGTTTTCTCTCTGGTCGGGCTGGACCGCTGCCGCCGCTTGGGTTGTGTACCTTGTCACTCGCGCGATCTCACAAACGCTTTCTCTCTGTCTCTCTGTCTCTCTCTTTGTCTCTGTCTCTGTCTCTGTCTCTGTTTCTGTCTCTGTCTGTATCTTTTTCTCTCTCTCTCTCCTTCTTTTGTCTGTTGTCATTTCATAGGCCATCTTCCTTAGGTAATGGTCCCATTCTCTTTCTCTATTCTTCTTCATTTCTTTTCTTTGGAATTTGCCTATATTTACATCTGCTTGTTTTCTTCTTGTTTTTCGTCTCTCTTTCCTTCCTTCCTTCCTTTTCTCCCCCCCACCCCCTCTCTCTCTGACTTTGCATTTATTTTTGACTCTCTCTGTCCTTATCTCTCTCTCCTTCCCTCTTTTAAACAATTCTTATCCACCCTCCATCCCTTTACCAAACCGAAATCCTTCCCATCCCATCCTATTCTCCGGTGCACTGCTCCCACCTTCCCCCCTCCCCCTCCCCCTCCGCTAAATCGCCGCCGCCCCGCATCACGGCACAAGCGGCTCATCCTGACGTAACGAATCGAGTACAGAGTATTTACGTGAGGCGCGACGGGATGACGTAACAGATGTTGCCAGCTACTCGCAGGGTCTTTCTCTCGTCTGATGAAACCGACGTAAGGAGATCGCGAAAAAGGAAAATGGACCTTCCTGAAGGATATAATAAGACTCTGGAAAAAGGATCGTCTATGTGCGTCGTCGCCGGCGTCAGAGGAGCTAAGGGCGTCACCATGGCAACCGGTGAGTGGGCGGTAGGGGGAGGGGAAGAAGAGGTAGGTCTGGGGAGGTGGGGAAGGAGGAAGAGGGGAATGGAAGGGGAAGGGAGAAGAATTAGAGGGTTAGGAGGAGGAGCAAAAGGAAGAGGAATAGGAGAAAGAGGGAGAAGAAAAGGAGGAGGAGGGGGAGGAAAAGGAAAAGAGGGAGGTGAGGAGGAGAAGAGGGTAGAGTAAAGGATGGAGGAGGAGGGGACAAGGGAAGGGGAAGGGAAAATGGAAAGGGTTGTATTACTAACAACCTTATCCCGTAAGCCCGAGACAAATTAACAGGCGCTGATTTGAGTGACAAGAAAAAAAAACTTTGATTTTGACACAAAAAATGCGCTTGCACTTAATAGCTTAAATGCATACATAACAATTATCCATACATGCAAACAGACATGTACATACACACACACACACGGGCAAAAATCACACGGCACTACAATTCTTCACAAAGGCAAATTTAATATTCCGACTGGGAAATCCATCAACAATATATCAGCATTCCAGGCAGGCAGAATCCAGTCATGATGCAAATGCTACTAAAAATATATAAAAAAGTGAATAGAAAAAGAAAGAAATACATGGCCAGAATTCAAAAGTCGCGAATTAAAAGTCTGAAAATCCATTAAGCTGATCCAATTTTCTATCTAATTTCTTTTCGACATAGATAAAAAAGGAAGAAAGAAAAAATAATCATGAAATATGCTTTCATTATTCTATTTTCATCCACTGTTTCACTTCGCCGGGGTCATGAGGTTCGCATGACGAAAGACAAGGTGTTGGGCATTGCATGATGAGACCAGCGTTTCGCGCAAGGTCTAATGATAGAAATTGCATGACGGCGACCTCATGCGACGTAGCAAAGGTAAAGGAGTTGAGATTGAATGGATGCATGGGAAGTTGCATGTCATAGGTCAAGTGTGAATGTACCACGCGCATGGCGACCGAGAAGGTAAAAAAGGGTCATATAGCCGACGCGAAGGCCTCATACGGAGAATATTATGCAACGAATTAGCCATGGGCGAAAATATATCATGAACACAGAAACCCACTTGCAACTACTTCTAGAACACACAAACACACTCTCTCTGTCTCTGTCTGTCTGTCTCTGTCTCTATCTCTGACTCCTCGGGCAATCAAACAACCGCCCCGAGGAGTCGATACGAATCATGCAAGGTCATGCGGATGCCGGGAAAGTCATGAAATAGCCATAAAACGGAGTCGGGTTGAGTGGCACCCCCTCGCTAATGCCTCCGGAGTTGCCCCCTGATGGCCGGTCGTGGGGAGGAAACTGCCGAAACCTCTTGGGAGGAAAAACGAAAAAACAAAAAACAAAGACGAACTGTAGCCTTGGAAGGATGTCTGGGTTGAAGGGATGGAAAGGATGTTTAAAAGTCCTTGGGATTGGAAATGTTAATTGGTGAGGATGGTGATGATGATAGAAAGACTGGAATCATCACTCGCGCGCGCGCGCGCACACACACACATATATATAAACTTCACTCCCCTCACATACAATCATGCGATATTGATAATAACAAACACTACACTACACTACACTATATACACACACACAGAACCCCACCGAAAAAATGGAGGTAAACAAAGCAAGAAATATTAACGCCAAAACAAACGGGGGGAAAACAGACGGCCAAAAAAGGACGCCATCACATACAACAGGAGTCCAGCGCCCCGTGACGTAACAGCAAATATTTACACGCCACATTAACGCCTCATTAAAATATTAATCCTGACCTGAAAAGCCCTCACGCGTCGTGATGAAAGAGTGGGGTATGAAAAATAATGATAAAAATAAGGGAGAGAAGGAAGAATTAGAGATGGAATGAGGAGGAGGGAGAGGGAAGAGGATGGAGGATGAGGTGGAAGAGGATGAAGGAGGGGGGGGGGAGAAGGAAGAGGATGATGATGATGATGATGATAATAATGAGGGTAGGAGGAGGAGGAGGACGACGACGACAACGAAAAAGGTGAAACAGAAAGGTAGACGGAAGTAGAGGGAGAAGATGAAGGGGAAAAAGTAAGACAGAAGAAGAGGGAGAGGAAGATCAGAAAAGAAGGGGAAAAACAGGAAAAGGAGAAATGGAGGAAGATTAAGAAAAAATAAATAAATAAAAGAAAATCACAAAATAGGAGATTGGAAGAAAGAGGAAAAGAGAAAAGGAGGAAGAGAAGGAAAAACAAGAAGAGAAGAAGGATTTCTGTCTACATGTCCTTTAACAGCGCATCAATGAAACCAACGCAACATCTGTTTGTTAAAATGGTTTCCATAGCAACCCTTCTCAGAGTCATATACTCGTGCAATGCAGTAAGAATAAGAATAAAACTGATGATGATAATAAACAAAATAATGATGATAATGACGGTGACTACAATAACAACAATAGCAACAACAGTAACACTAATTACGCATTACAAAACACAACCTAGTTGGTATAATGTCAGAAAAAAAACACTAAACGCAAAACATTCAAATGTGAAATAACAATAATGATAAAAAAAAACAAAAACAATCACAACCAGTCGCAACACCAACAAAAACAATCATATATCGTCTGTTCTGGAAATAAGTAATAACAATAATGTTACAAAAAATACGTTTTTGTAGACAGATATATTGCCACTTAAAGATGCCTTTCAAAATAATGCAAAATACAAAGAGAAAACAAATAACAGATAAAAAAAATGAATATAGACAATGAAAAATACACCCATAAAAAATCGCCTTTACATTCACCTAAATCTATTCAATTGGTCACCAATTTCGTCCCCTACCCCCCCACCCCACGCACACAGAAAAAGAGAAAAAAGAAAGAAAGAAAAAACGAGGAATAAAAAAAAGAAACAAAAGACAAAAAGAACAAACAAAATATCAAGTTCTTCAACTCGATCAGCTGGACAGTCATCCCGAGTCTCCATCCCTCCCAATGCCAATCATCGCCCCTTGTCATCTCCTTTCCTCCCTCTCCCCTCTCCTCCCTCACCTTGGGCCCCTCCACTCTCCCCTTGTCCCTCACCTAGCTTTCCCCTTCCCATCACCCTCCTCTCCCTCTCCTTGTGCCCCAGTTCCCTCTCCTCCCTCTGTTTATCCCCTTACTCTCCTCTCCCCTCCCTTACCCTACCACTTGCCACTCCTTGTCCCCTCACCCAGCTTCCCCCTTGCCTCCTCGTTCTCCCATCCCCATCCAAGTTCCCTCACTCTCCTCTCCCCTCCTCCATTTCCCCCTCCTCCCTTTCCCTATCTCCGTATGTCTCTCCTCACCCGTCACTCCTTTTCTCCCTTCCCCCTTCCCGTCCCCTCTTGTTCGGGTCACCTTCCCCTTCCTCTTCGCAGTCATCAAACAGATGATAGAGAGGGTTGTAGAAAGAGGGGAAATAGATAGAAAAAAATCCGAACAACAAGTTGCTAGTTGATTGGGACTTTTGCAGAGGTATGGCCCTCAACAGGGTGGGAAGAGAGGGGAACTCAATGGAAGTTGCTTTTCCATTTTTTCTCCTTTGAAACTGGGAGAAAGGGAGAGAGAGTGTGTGAGAGAGAGAGAGAGAGAGAGAGCGAGAGAGAGAGAGAGAGAGGTTGGAGAGGGACTTGGGTGAGGGGTCAGTGAGGAAGAGAGGACAGGACTGAGAGGAGGAGGCAGGAGGTTTCGGTGGGGCGAAAGACAGGTGGGTGAGAGGGGAAGAGGGAGAGAGAAGACAGGTTGACGAGAGGGGAGAAAGAAGCGAGGGAAGAGAGAATGAGTTGGTAAGGAGAGAACGGGACGGAAAGGGGAAAGGGGAAAAGAGGGAGAAGGCGAGCGAGCGAGCGAGAGAGGGATAGAGAGAGAGAGAGAGAGAGAGTGGGAGAGGGAGAGAGAGAGAGGGAGAGAGAGAGAGAGAGAGAGAGAGAGAGAGAGGAGAGAGAGAGAGAGAGAGAGAGGGGGGGGGAGAGAGAGAGGGAGAGAGAGAGAGAGGGAGAGAGAGAGAGAGAGAGAGAGAGAGGGGGGGGGAGAGAGGAGAGAGAGAGAGAGAGAGAGAGAGAGAGAGAGAGAGAGAGAGAGAGAGAGAGAGAGAGAGAGAGAGAGAGAGAGAGAGAGAGAGAGAGAGAGAGAGAGAGAGAGAGAGAGAGAGAGAGGGAGAGAGAGATAGAGAGAGATGAGGAAGAGGGGGGTTGAAGGTTTGCCTATTGGCTGATCTCTCCCCTCAACTGAAGACCCGACAGATCTCCGGACGTCATCAATTACCTTCACTAAATCTCACCAGTACTAATGTTGCCAAGCTGTGTTGTGTTGGGTGTGTGTGATGTCCATCCTGTGTTGTCTGCTTGCGAATGTCTTTTGCTTGGTTGTGTGTCCTTTGCCTTGTGTCTTTGCTTTCTGTAATGTCTTGAGAGTAGAAGAGGGTAATTGAGGAAGATCTTGGGGGTAAAGTAAGTAGATTTCTTAATTAGAGAGAGGGGCGTAGATTAGAAAATGAATGGTGGAGGTTTGTGCTCTGTGAGTGCTTTGTAGTCATATATGGTGCTGTGTTGTCTTTTGTCTTTGGCTGAGCTGTCTTATAGTAATATCTTAACCTGTGTTATATGTGTTTTACTTAGTACTGTATTGTGCTAACCGTACTTTTTGACTCCGTATTATATTT
>BOPN01000448.1:325186-335186 GCA_017312705.2 Penaeus japonicus | reverse complement strand
TTTTTCGATCCATTGTGTTTCTTCAAGTTTACAGTGGCTGCCTTCGATTCATCTCTTTTATTTTCATTCAAGTTCATGGTCATCCACCCTTTTCGATTCATTATTAGTTTTTCTAAGATATATTCACCGCAGCCTTCTTTTTGTTAAAACTATTTCGTCTCGTACGAGTCTTATTCTGCCCACCCTCTCCTCCGTACCATATGGCCGTAACAAAGAGCACGGGATTCCTCCAGATTTAAGGCCTGTTTCCTCTACAAGAGCAAGAAAGAGTCTCGCCGTTCCTTTTATCATTATTTTTTCTCCTTTTCTTTTTCTTTCCCCTCTCCAAAACTTAGCTTGAGGCCAAACCGACATTGCTTCCTCAACCTGAGAGCACGGAGAGGGGGGGGGAGGGGGAGTGAAGCAGACTAGAGACTTGTGTGCTTCCCACTGCAAACAAATAAACCGGAGGAGAGATGTATTTGTCTTCCACTGCAAACAACTAAGGCGGAGCAGAGACCACTGAAAGCAAACAAAAACAAACGACAGACATGTCTGTTTTTCACTGTCAACAAAAAACATATTAGAGATGCATCTGTTTTCCCCTGCAAACATATTAAAAACTGACTACAGACGTATATACTTCTGACTACAAGTAAAATAAACAGTTCTAGAGAGTATTTGTTTTCCACTGCAAACAAATAAATCCAAATGAAATATATATTTGTTTTTCTCTTTAAAATAATGTATAAGACTGTAAGTTTGTTTTGATGTCTGACTACATTAAAAGCGTTTAACTGAAAAATGGAAGATACATATATACAACATTAGGGCTAAGCTTTAGAAACGTTCAGGTTGCTTGCTTTCTTGTATACGACAAAGCTAATGTGACAATCCAAATGAGGGAAAACAAAACAAAAAACAAAAACAAAAAATAGAAAAAAGAAAAATAGACAAAAAGGTTAAAAATAACAAAACACTCCTGCAAGAGTTGAAAGCACGATCGATCGCACTGACAGTTCTATAGATTGTAGGAAAAAATAAAACGTTTCGGGAAACACTTTTGTCTTTACTTTTATTTTTTTGTGGCTTTCTTTTAAAATCTTGTTCTGTTCTTAAAAGGAGAAGGTTTAGGTGAGAGGTCAAAGACTGGAAGAGTCTGGAAGAGAGAGAGAGAGAGAGAGAGAGAGAGAGAGAGAGAGAGAGAGAGAGAGAGAGAGAGAGAGAGAGAGAGAGAGAGAGAGAGAGAGAGAGAGAGAGCAAGAGAAAGAGCAAGAGAGAGAGAGAGAGAAGGAGGAGAAGGAGGAAGACGAGGAGTAGAGAAAATCAGGGTAAGCGGAAAATCAGATGAGGCAGAAAGAGGCTAGAGTAAGATGAGGAGGAGTACAAAGAGAAGAAAGAGGCAGGAAAAGACAAAGGAAAAGAAGGAAGAGGGGAGAAAGAAGAAGAACCAGGAAGAGGTGGGAGAGACGGAGGAGGAGGCAGTCCCTTTTAGCGTAATTTAGTGCTTGGATGTGGGTGGCGGTAACGACCTAGTAATGGGGGTGGGGGACTGGGGGTGGGGGGGGGGGAGGCGAAAGGTTTTTTTATCGAAAAGGACAAATTCTTGGTTACGTCTCCCTCCCTTTCCTTTGGCATTGCCTCCGTGATTTCCCTCTGGAGGTTCAAGTCTCTCTTAGTTCTTTCTTTCTTTGAGTTTTCGCTTTCCTGGTTTTACGAGTCTGGGGTATTTAATTTACTCACTACTTTAATGTTTTTCTTTTTCAGATTGGTCAAATATGGGCGTTCGATCTCAACCCTATTTTCACTTTTGAACTTTGACCTTCTCCGCTCCTCCGCTGTTTTCTTTCCTAATTTATCTTGGCCGTTTTTCTTCCTCCTGGTTTCATTTTTTCTCCTCTTTTAGATTTGCTTTCTCTTTCGTTTCGTTGCCCCCTTCCTCCCCCCCCCCTCTCTCTCACTCTCTCTCTCCCTCTCCCTCTCTCTCTCTCTCTCTCTCTCTCTTTCCTTCATTCAACTTCCTCCTTAACTCCTTTCTCTCTTTCCCCTCCCGCTCTCTCCATCCCCTTCCATCTCTCCCTCCCTCCCTAAGTCACCTTCCGCTCTTCCTCCCTCCCTCCCTCCTTGTCTCTCTACCTCCACTTTACTTCAATTTCCATCCCCTGTTTTTCCCTTCCCTTACCAATAAACTCCCCTCCCCTTCTACATCACCTTTCTCTCTCTCTCTGTCTCTATCCTTCTACCTCCTTTCTCTTTTCTCTCTCTCTCTCTCTCTCTCTCTCTCTCTCTCTCTCTCTCTCTCTCTCTCTCTCTCTCTCTCTCTCTCTCTCTCTCTCTCTCTCCTTCTCCGTTTCCTCTGTCCGACTCCTCTTTCCTTTCCTTTTTCCCCTCCCTCCCTTCCTTGCTTAACCGTAGAAATCACATTCGTTTGATGGTTGGTGAATCAATTCAGAGTTGATGGAATTTCTGAACCTTTTGAGTCCCATCCCTCACCCTCTACCCCCCCCCCCCCCACACACACACACTTGTAAAAAAAAAAGGAAAAAAAATCTACCTCCTGTCGAGTGACGTCATACTTCTGTAATTGGAATTTGGGTTCCATTTTTACATACATTGCTTTTATGCTTTATCGATTTCCAAAACCCTCATTGTTCGCCCTATCCCCCAAAAAAGTAAGAAAAGAAAAAAAAGGCACTTCACCCGTCCGCATCTTTTCCTTACAGAAAAGTTCTCGGAAAATGCCAACCGATGGGAGAAGAAAACACAACAGTAAGAGTATTCTTGGAATGGGGTGGAATGTGTGTGTGTGTGTGTGTGTGTGTGTGTGTGTGTGTGTGTGTGTGTGTGTGTGTGTGTGTGTGTGTGTGTGTGTGTGTGTGTGTGTGTGTGTGTGAATGAGAGTGAGATTGAGAGTGAATGTGTGTGTGTGTGTGTTTGTATATGTGCCTGTACGTACGCATATGTACCTTCTTCTGTACATGTGTTTACACTCATTTTCATGCGTGAGAAAAGAGCAGGAGTAAACCTCAGTGAGGCTGCACGTTGTGTACGTGAGAGAGAGAGTAAAAGTAAGTAGCGAGAGAGAGACAAGAGTGCACGCGAGTTCACATCCAGGGGAGGGGAAGGGGGAGGAGGGGGAAACAAGTGTCCGTACATGAACACAGGTAACACAGCAGGTGGAGTGACGTGGCGCTGTTACCAGTGCTACCCCCGAAAAGGTACGGTAATCCGGGAAACCCTGAGGCCACCCTGCGTGTTACCTGTTACGACATTAATACCTGTCACACATTGACTGGACCTGCTGCTGCCGCTGCTACGGGCCGGCCGCGGGGGGAGTGGGGGGGGGTTAATCAGCAGGTAATGTCAGGGGGAGCGACAGCGTGCTTACACAGCGGTTATTACTTTCTCCGCCCTTCGTTTCTCGTGCTTTTTTTCTGTTTTGTTTTCGTTCACCTTCCTTTGCTTCTCTTCCCTTTTTTTTGTTTGTTTGTTCGACATTTTAAAATATTTTTCATTTGTTTGTCTTTTCTCTACCAATACCCTATATCTTATTTTATTCTGTCTGTCTGTCTATCCCTCTCCTCACCGGCCTTCCTCTCACTCCCTCCCTCCTTCTCTCTCCCTCTATCCCTTCCCTTCCCTCCATCGCTCTTTTCCCATTTTTATCCCTCCTTCCCTTCCTCCCTTCCCGCTCCATTCCTCTCTCCCTCTTTCCCTCCCTCTCCCTTTTCCCTTCCATCTCACTCGCCCCCTCCCCCTCCCCTTCCCTCTCCCTCTCCCCCTCTCCCACACTCCCTCTGTATGTGCCTCTGTGCACAAGTGTCACCAAAGGGTCTCCTAAGCCCCCCCCCTCCTCCTCCTCCCTATGTACCGAACCCCCGCCCTCGTCCCCATTTCTCGTCATCGTAAATTCATAAGCACGACAGACTGCAAAAATTTACATACGCCTATTGCGCTCTCATCCGAATTCGCGGCCCGTGTTTGCATGTGCATTATTCATGGTTTTGGCGTTGTATCCATTGTTTTTGAAATGCGCTCCCCTTATCCCTATCTCTCTCTCTCTCTCTCTCTTTCTCTCTCGGTCTTTTGGTCTCTCTGTCTCTCAGCCGTCTGGTTGGTACAGTGGTAGCGCGCCGGCCTCACATCCCCTTGGTTGGCAGATCGAGTCCCGCACAAGCTTGTGGTGATTACTGCTGTGGCTGGGCACCACGGTGGGTAAGGACCCAGCTCAGATCGAGTCAACACTTGCTGGCACACTCTCATATGTCTGCACTCGCTTACACAAGCGGGCTCGTCATAGTGCATATAAGCTCGGCGAAACAACTGCTCCGCAAATCTGGCTTATCTTTATTCTCTCTCTCTCTCTCTCTCTCTCTCTCTCTCTCTCTCTCTCTCTCTCTCTCTCTCTCTCTCTCTCTCCCGTCCTCACACTCACAATAGACAGGGGCGCATGTACTTTGCATAATCGCCATAAGACTACATAAATACCTATCTATAAGTGGAATTCTGTTAACATAAGCGATCTACATGTATTTTTTTTTCTTCTTCTAAACCTACCACCCCATTCGGTTTCGCCCTTTACCTGCTTTCCTCCGTTCCCCCTTTACCTGCTCTCCTTTTTATGCTAATCTGGATTCTAACTTTATCAATTTCCATCCGTTGCCTACGACCTTTCGATGCCCCGGAGCTTCTCATTTGCATAGTTTATCACCAATGAATTTCAATATGAATATGGCAAGAACGTGTGCGTGTGTTAGAATCTTATTAAAAAAAAACGGATGCTATGGGAAAGAGCTTAATTCTGTGAAGAGTATTTATGTAAAATGATATAGGTTGGAATCATTTCGGAAGGAAATTGCAAAAAAATAGTTTCACACTTACGATTAAACATTATCGTAAAGCCTTCGAAGATAAAGGATAATGAAACAATTCTCCCCTCCCCCCCACAAAAATGATGATGATGGTAATAATAACCATGATGATCATATCGATAATAATAATAACAAAAATGATAATAATGATGATAATAATAAATATGGACCATTTAGCACATGCTAACTCTCGTACCCCCCCACCCTTTCCCTCCCCAAGAGCCACTAATCGTTAAACGCGTTTCGAGTGAGTCTTCCGTTGACCACCGCCGCCAACGCTGCCGCCAACGCGCGTGTAAGGGGCGCGGATGAGCCTCCCTCCCCCCCTTCGGAGATTAGAAGCGATACCCTCCACACGCCGCTGGAACTCAACCCTGATCCTCTTACACCGGCGGGAGTCACGTCGCTTAAATCAGGCTCGCGTAACAGAGATCCCCTTCGGGCGGATCCTGCGCGCTCCCTCGGGGGAATTTTCGGCTCGACACGTTCGCGGCCGAGGTGTTTGGGTGGGGAAATTTACGAGGGAGGGGAGTGGGGGGAGGGGGGAGGCCTCTTGGGCTGTGCTTTTGTTTTTTTAGACTTAAAGGGAAAGTGGATTTCGGTGTTGGTCGAAGTGAACTTGTCCTTTATTTTCTTTTTTTTCTAGTTTTCATTCTTTCTGTTACTATTCATCATTATTTTCTTCCTTTCTAAGACAGAAATCTTCCCATCTACCCCTTAACACGCCTGATATATTCGTCTTCTTCATCAGAATTCATAATTTTGCATAGTTTCTAATTACACATATGATAAATTTCCAAAAATAGTAACCTGGCTGCGCAATCCTTCAACCAAGACGAAGAGAAGACAGGCAACTTAAGTGACCGACCGAATTCCACTCATTGTTTCCCTTAGCCTTCAAGACGCCGAGTTCGTAAAGGTCTATTTAAGACAGGATATCATGTCTTTTTTTTCTTTCTTTCTTTCTTTTTTGAAGGAGGGAAGGGTATCCTTTTATCATCAAACTTATTTTCTTACGAGTTCGTTCATGAAATCATCCCAGTAATGATCTTACTTTCGCTAACATTGAAAACTTATTTCGAATAGTCTCGCGGTCGCTCACCTTTGTATCTTGCTTCGCACAGCACGCTGCCTTATGGCTTTCTGTCACGAGTCGAGCTAAATCGGGTATGGGTAAATTGCTTTATAAATTCAGACACGCACAATCTGCCGTCACTTGCATGGGACTGGCAACGGATGTGTCAGACGAATATTGATTTCGAATAGGATATCGGTGTGGTACCGTGTGCGCGTGTTATAGACGCGCACATGCACGTCTATACATACATACATATGTATATACATACACACACACACACACACACATACATATATACACACATTAGTCACTTTCTCTAATAGCCACGTGTGAGAAGCAGAAGTTAGACATGAACACTTGCACACACATATATATACATACATACATACATACATACATACACACACATGCCTTACAAAAACTTTCCCCTCACGTAAAAGCCACGTGTGAGTTACCTGCCACCCCTCCCCCATTACGAAAGAAACGGGATTCGCCCCCCCCCCCTTTCTCTCTCCCCCCTAAACCAACAGGGACACACCTATCCGCCCCCTGTTTACCTCCCCTTCCCCCCCCTCCCTTCCCTTCCCGGTAGAGGCAACAAGCTATCACCCACGTTTGTATTCCGTGCGGTCCGTGTTCATGCATAATAAATTGCAATCAAAATTACAAAAAAAATGAATAAATAACAATAAAAAAGGTCTTGTCTAAAAATAACGATGACCACAACCGAATATAAATGTCATAAACACACCTGTGGAACACCTGTGAGAGTTTCAACCTCTGACACAACACCTGTTATTGTCATGTACACCATTGTTGCTGGTCAGGATGTGATGTTACACTGTGGACATGTGCGTCTCAAATGGCCTGTTAAAGGTGCAATTTTCTGTGATTATTTTTTTTAGTGTAAATATGTATACACACACACAATAAAAATAAACAAACAATACACACACACACATATGTATATTTTTCATATATTTCTTTCATCATCTTCCTATCTCCCTTTTCAATCCCCTCATCGGCATTCGAACAATCTAACCACTTTATTCCTTAACAAACTCACCTTTGAAACTTAAATCCAAACACGCGCCTTTTTTCAACCAGTCTGCGCTACTCGACAACCACACTTTTCCTATCGTCTCCCCCTCCCCCTCCCCCACCCCCCTCCACGCTCTCTCTCTCCTACCTGGAAAAGGGGGGGGGGCGAGGGGGGTTCAATTTCATCGGGTCTTCGAAAACGGATTTCTGAATAATTCCACAACTCTCCGAAATCTTTATCCCCCCCCCCCCCACAATATTCTAATTGCCAGGCCACATCCCTACGTTGCTATAGGCCTAATAATTCCCTTCCCCTTTCCCCCGTTCCTTATCCTCACTACTACACCCTGGTGGTATTCACGCCCAAACGCCCACAAGCGCCTTCCGCTTGATTTCTTCGCTTAGCCGCCCACGAGATTTTTCTTTGCTGTGTTTGTCCGCTCGCCGGCGATTTCAGATGTTTGTTTTTTACGTATATTCCGTATCTCTGCCTCCCATCCCTTCTCCTTTCTCTTTCTCTCTCTCTCTCGATCTCTAATTGTCTGTCTGTCTTTATAGTTTGTCTCTCCCCCTCTTCTGTCTGTCTGTCTGTCTGTCTCTCTCTCTGTCTCTCTCTCTCTAACTATCTGTCTGTCTTTACAGTTTGTCTCTCCCCCTCTGTCTGTCTGTCTGTCTCTCTCTCTCACTCTCTCTCTAACTATCTGTCTGTCTTTACAGTTTGTCTCTCCCCCTCTGTCTGTCTGTCTGTCTCTCTCTCTCACTCTCTCTCTAACTATCTTTCTGTCTTTACAGTTTGTCTCTCCCCCTCTGTCTGTCTGTCTGTCTGTCTGTCTGTCTGTCTGTCTCTCTCTCTCACTCTCTCTCTAACTATCTGTCTGTCTGTCTGTCTGCTCCCCCCCCCCCTCTCTCTCTCTCTCTCTCTCTCTCTCTCTCTCTCTCTCTCTCTCTCTCTCTCTCCCTCTCCCCCTCTCTTCCTCTCTCCCTCTCCCTCCCTCTCCCTCTCCCTCTCTCTTTCTCTCTCTCTCTCTCTCTCTCTCTCTCTCTCTCTCTCTCTCTCTCTCTCTCTCTCTCTCTCTCTCTCTCTCTCTCTCTCTTCCTCTCCCTCTCTCTTCCTTTTCCTCTTCCTCTTCCTCTTCCTCTCCCTCTCCCTCTCCCTCTCCCTCTCCCTCTTCCTCTCCCTCTCCCTCTTTCTCTTCCTCTCCCCCTCTCTAGGTGACCTCCTGCTACATCCATTAGGCCTCTTCCAAGACCCCTGATATTTCCTCTGCCACCGTTCTCCTTTCGGTCGGCGCCAGCCTGGCATTATCTGTGCCTTGTCTCCAAAAGTCCCGCTTTCTCCTCTCTTGCTCTTATTCTCGGTGTTCTACCTCTGCATTTATCTCTCTCTCTCTCTCTCTTTCTCTCTCTTTCTGTCTCTTCTTACCTCCCCTATTATGTCTCTCTCCCCCTCTATTTTCTCACTCTTCCCTCCCCCACCCCTCTCTCTATCATTCTCTCTGTCCTTTTCTGTTTTTATCTCCCCCCTCCCTCCCTCCCTCCCTCTCTCTCTCTTTCTCTCTCCCTCTCTCTCTCTCTCCCACCCTCTCTTTGCCTCCCTCTCCCTCCCTCCCTCCCTCTCCCTCCTTGCCTCACTCCCTCCCCCTCCCTCCACCCAACCTCACACCTAGCCTAGTGTCCCCTTCGCCCAACCCCACCCACCTCACCTTCAACCCACCTTGGGAGGGTCTGCACCTCAGCTCGCTTGCAACATTTAGCCATGATGCAACAGAACACCTACCATCCTGCAAATGACACTTGCACTGGAACAGTCCTCGTTACGTAAGCTTTTTTATTTTTTATTTTTTTACTATCCACATTTTCTAAATACCCGTTACCACTGAAGAAAATGTGGAGCTCATATTACTTTTTTATATGTGTCTTCTTCTTGCAAGCAATGAAAAATATGCCGCTGATCTCGACCACTGTTGTGTGCATCCAGCTGACTTGCAACTGCGCCCTCCCGCCCACTGGCGCGTCACCCACTAATTGTTCCGCCTCCCACAGCAGTCCATGCAAGGTATCCCTTCGGCAAACTTACCCCCCCCCCTCCACCCGCCCCATCACTACCCCCACCCACCTCTTAGCTACCCTCCTTCCACCACCCGCCCCTTCACTGTTCCCCCTCCCTCACCCGCCCCTTTACTACCCTCCTTCCCCCACCCGCCCCTTCACTGTTCCCCCTCCCCAACCCGCCCCTTTACTACCCTCCTTCCCTCACCCGTCCCTTCATTATCCCCCACCCACACCCACCCCTTCACTACCCTCCTACACCCACCCGCCCCTTCACTACCCCCTCCCCCACCGACCCTTCACTATCCACCTCCCCCACCCGCCCCTTCACTACCCTCCTTCCCCCACCCGCCCCTTCACTACCCTCCTTCCCCCACCCGCCCCTTCACTATCCCCCTCCCCCACCCGCCCCATCACTACCCTCCTACACCCACCTGCCCCTTCACTACCCCCTCCCCCGCCGACCCAAGCCCTAACGACTCTTTCATCAAGTCAGTGTCTTGCTAGAACGACCCTACGCCCAGTTCTCCCGACCCCCCTCCTATTCCCTCCTCCCCCCACCCCACGCCACCTCCCACGACTCCCCCCAAGTGGGCGCATCCTGGATTGGGCCGATCCTAACCAGGTACCCCTTCCCTCCTCCCCCCATTCCACCCCCTTCTGTTTCAAACCAGCCCACCCAACCCCTTCCTTCACCGGCCGCCCACCCCTCCCCCTCCCTCTCTCATCCACCCATCAACCTGCAATTCCTCTCATCTACTCTCAATCCTGGGATGTCTAGACGTTGATGTACATGATGCAGTCGGTCTTTTGCAACAGCCTCCTCCTCCTCCCCCCACCCCCCACCGACAACTGCACCTCGGGTTAGTGGGAGGGGGGGAGGGAGGCGAGCCTTGCAACAATGTCCGCCTGAATAACCAACCATGCGCGCGCGCGCGCACACACGCGCGCGCGCACACGCGCGCACACACACACACACACA
>BOPN01000448.1:320186-322686 GCA_017312705.2 Penaeus japonicus | reverse complement strand
AGAGAGAGAGAGAGAGAGAGAGAGAGAGAGAGAGAGAGAGAGAGAGAGAGAGAGAGAGAGAATCACACACACACACACATACACACACACACACACAATCAGAGATAATGGCACAGACAGGGACAATGAGCGGTTGAAATGCGATACAGTGAGGTGTGTAAGGTTACGGTAGCCCCGCCACACACTATACAGGAAGGTTCGTTTTTTGTCAAGGTTAAGAGTGTTCCTTTCGCCCCCTATCCCGGCCACGATCGATTTACCGGGATGCTCCGCCGGTAACCGGTTGTCATCGTGGGTATAATATGGAATGTGAAGGTTGCTTGATCAAAAAAGTTATTTTTTTACGTGGGTTATTTTGCCTGGTTGATATTGGGATAAACATCTCTCTTGAAATCGCACTATTTGGCGATATTTTCAGTTTTGTCTGCGAGTGTAATACAAATAATTCATTTAAAATACACATGGATAACCTAACTGCTATCCAACACGTGTTGGGGGACCGCGAGAACCACTGACCAGGTGGACATTTTCGGTTAACAATTTGAATTGCAATTTCCGGTCCGAGGCTGCAATGAATGGAGTGCACGACACCTGAGACGCGAAGCCGGCCGTAAGAATGAATGTTGGCTTCCATTCCCGACATTCAATTTCCATTTTGAGTGTGTGAGAAAAGCAAACCCGTGAATTTACAGTTAAACCTCCAGTGTGTATGTTTGTTTGTTTGTTTGTTTACTTGAGGATTGGCCCTGGTCACAATACCCGCGGAGAAATTGGCTTTAATTATTCGCGGATCTGCTGTGCCATTGTTGTTTCACCTAAGCGTGGCCAGATGACTTCCACGCGTTAAAATCTATGACATAAAAACAGGTACCGGCTCTGAGAGGGGAGAAAGTTGATGGCATTTCTAAACTCCTTCCGACTATCTTTCTTCAACACAAGGGACTCTCGTTATGCAATTCCTAGGGCTAGAAACTCTACTTTCTAGAACCATCCTTAGTAGAAAAAAAAGAAAAGAAGAAGAAAAATCCACACCTATCTTATCCACAGGAGAAACATGACATCATTTCAAAAAAGAAAAAAAAAATCAAAACATCGTGTAGCAATTGAGAATTAAATCCTCACTTTACGACGACACAAATAACACTAGCAACAGCAGACTACATCTACCACTGCGACCAACATCGATTGCAATGAGCACTGTACCTTAATAAGCTTGGCAACATACAACACTACCTTTGGATCTATGTCTCCCTTCACAACGGTTGCGTATCTTGCAATCCTTTTGTGGCTTCATTGATTCTGTATTTTGAAGTTTGTATGTGATGTTATTTTTTCATTTGATTGCCTGTACCTTAAAACATGGCAAGTATCTTTAAAAAACTACACGAATACGTATTTATTTCCTGTTTTAAAGATGTTTACATTGTGTGATTCATTCATAGGTCAAAGGTACACAAAGACGTAGATTTATTTTGATTGTCGTTAATTGTCTATGTAATTGCCGGTCTACCAACAATTACAAACGAGTTATGTTCATTTAAATACAAGTAGATAATATTCGGTTTAATCTGAACTAAAGATCGGAATATTGCGACTTTAAAAAAGGAACAAAATCACAACAGAGAAAAATGAAAGCGAAATATACTTAAAGTAAGAAAAAAACGGTTATTTTAACAATTTGCTTTTCAAACTTACCTTTAATCATGATTGTCCGATTTAATTATCCCAGAAGTAACAACTGAAGCTGATGCCGCTGCTGGAACGAATTTTCCTTTTGCTTCACGCGTCGAAAATCCAAAACCAAGAATTCAGAAAAAAATCAACTTTCGAAACAAACGTTTTCCTTCGACCAAGGAAGTGTTGGATCACTATTTCCTCCCCGGGGGAAAAAAAGGCACGAAATCCTCAAAAAAAAAAGAGATAATACCATCCAAGAACCAAGTAATATCCCGCGTAAAAGTCACCGAGATCACCAAACTCTCTTTCTTCGAGAATAAGAATAATTTTGAGTCACCAAGAACTAATCTCTGGATCTGGGCCTGAGCGGGAGAGGTTCTCGGGAGCGCGCGAAGACCACCGCTCTGACACGTCCTGCTCGCTCGGTGACGAAGCTGGTACTGGTGACTCGCCGGGCCCAGGCAGGAGGCGCGGGCGCGTTCGACGTCGACGGAGCGTGGGCGGAAGGATGGGATGGGATGGGAAGGGCGGGTGGGCGGGTGGGCGTCTCAGCATGGGCAGGTGCTTGTTCTGGAGGATGTGGGCGGTGGGTGGTGGTGGTTGTCGGTGCGTAGTGGGTGGGGAAGGGATGGGTGCACTTAAAGAGCACCGCGTGCTAGTGACAGGACGTTGCAACTATGCTGGTACGCTGTTGAGGAGTTTCAACAATTTGCATCACGGCTGCAGATTGTTTGCGAGTATGTACGTGTGCATGATCGTATGAAGTGAAGCTGGATAATAATTATTCATCAGATTTGCATCATATTACCTCCAAATACCAACA
>BOPN01000448.1:302686-307686 GCA_017312705.2 Penaeus japonicus | reverse complement strand
AGAGGAAAAATATACTCTTCCATTAGACCTTTCCATCACACTGGGGGTGGGGAGTAGGGGTGGGGGGAAGAAGGACAGAGGGAAGAATGGAACAAATGGTGGATGGTACACACTTGCACACAGACACTACATACGACACACTACACACACACACACACACAAACACACACACAAACAAATAAACACACACAAACACCCTCTCCCCCACACAAAAACAACAATCCTACATAAACGAGAAAATCTCACAACCAAACAACCGAAACCACAACCGAAAACACACAAAGTCCCTCACCCGATGGCGCCCAGACAGCGTTGTGACCTTTTTGTATATATTCCTTTTTGTGCGGCAGAGACCCGGATGAAAGGGAAGGTAAGTTCGCCCGCCGACCTTTGAGGTGAAGTTCTGCGAGGTTGAAGAGAAGGGAGGAGAGGGGAAGGAAGGGGAAAGGAAGGGGAAGAGAGGGCGCGACCTTTGATGAGAGAGAGAGAAGGGAAGCTTGGTAAAAAAAAAAGAGAGACAAGATAAGCTCAAAGATAGCGAAAGAGACAGGTAGAAACAAGCGTTTCATCTTTAGTCTTTAAAAAACACACACAAAAAGAAAGAAAAGAAAGAAGAAACCAAAATAAAACCAAAAAAAAGAGGGGAAAAAATAAAGTAGACGAAGAGAGGAGCAAGAGAACGTGCCCGAGGAGAAGAGAGGGGGAGAAAGGCGAGGGGAGATGAGGGGATACACGAAGAAGACGCAGTACGTGCGTGAGAGACAGGGAACGGCATGAAGAGATTGAGTGGAGGCTCCCAGAGGCAAGTGTTGGGAAGAGGGGAGAAAATAAACGGATGGAAGAAGAGACATAGAGAGAGATAATAGAAGGGAAAGGGAGAAAATAAACGGGTGGAATAAGAAGAGACATGGAGAGATATAATAGAAGGGAAAGGGAGAAAATAAACGGGTGGAATAAGAAGAGACATGGAGAGAGATAAAAGAAGGGAAAGGGAGAAAATAAACGGATGGAATAAGAAGAAGAGACATAGAGAGAGAGATAATAGAAGAGGAAGGACACGGTGGAGAGATGAGAAGAAGAAAACAAATGGGGGGGGGATAAATTTGGTGTGGATGAATGAAGGGGAAGGAAGAAGAGGAAAAATTATAAAAGGAAAGGAAAAGTCAGAAAGAGAAACGAGAAGAGATTAGAGTAGATGAAGAAAGGAGGGAAGAGGAGAATTGAAAAAGAAGACTATGAGAAAGACGAAGAAAACGCACACAAAAAATAATAATAAAAAGTAAAAAAGTAAAAAAGTAAAAAAGTAAAAAAGTAAAAATAAAAATAAATGAATAAAGGGAACAAAGAAAGAGGGAAGGACAGACTAGAAAGAGAACGGCGAAAGGCAAACAAAGGAAAATAACAATGGTTGAACGTGGCGTGAAAGGAAAGGGGAAAACTCAGTAAAAAAGTTGAAACGAAGAGGCCCGAAAAGAGGGGAAAAACAAGGACGGGAAAAACAAGCAGAATAAGCTTAATGCAAGAAGAAGAAACACAAGAGGCGAATGGAAGGAGAGGGAGATAAGCAAAGATAAGGATACAAAGAAAGATATACGAAAGAGATATGATAATGGCGAAATATAAAGAGAAATTTACACACGTGAAGGAAGAGAAAAACACACTATAATATGTTAAAAAGAATAATCTTACGAATAGTAATAATGAAGTAATAATGAATATATATATATATTTGAAGGAACTACATGGATAATAATGAAAGAATAACAAGTAGAAAGAACACGAATGAAATAAGAAAAGACTGCGGTTTTAAATATATTTTTTGATAAATCAATGCGATACATGGATTAGTAGATAAATTAATAATAATCGATGAATAAATGACATAGGCTAAATAGATACATTATAAAAGTGTAGATAAGTCAATTGAAAGGTTAAGGAATGGTATATAAATGATATACCTTTTTGCTTTTTTAGTCACTTCACCATATTTACATGATTTTTCTTATTTTTTATTTTCTTGTAATTTGTTTTCTCTCTTCATCCATCAATTTATCTTCTGATACTCTCCCAGTTATGCTTTTTCCTTCTTCTCGTTTCTCTTGCTTCTTCTTCTTCCTCCTTTCTAGCATCATCTGTGCACCTGCTCTCTTGGCTCATTATATTCCTTCCGTCGCTTCTCTCAGCCTCCCCTCTCCCTCTCCTTCCTCCCTCCTCATCCTATTCCCCACCCTCTCTCCCTCTTTCCCGCCCCCTCTCTCCCTCTTCCTCACCCTCTCCCTCTATCTCCCTCACCCGTTGGCCCCTCCCACCTCACACTCATTAGCCCCGCCTACATGCCCCATCTCCCTCACACGTCACAAGCTGGAATGCAGTTGTCGCCTGTGTAATGAGGCTCTGTGGGAGGGGGAGGAGGGGGTTGGAGGTGTCTGTGAGGGGAGACGGGGTAAGGGGGGAAGTTGTGGGAGGGGGAGACCGGGGGGAGGAGGGGAGAGGGGAGAAAGGGGGGAAGTTGTGGGAGGGGGAGACGGGGGGGAGGAGGGGAGAGGGGGGAAAGGGGGAAGTGGGAAGAGGGAGGGGGGGTGAGGCAGGTGGAATTCGTGTGCGCCTATGGATACGATAGGGGTAGGTTGTGGGAGGTGGAGGAGGGTGGAGGAGGGAGGAGGAAGAGGAGGAAATGTTGTTAGTTTGGATTTTCTTTTTTCTCATCTTTTATTCTTTTTGACCCTCCTCATCATATTCTTCATTTTTCTTCTCTCGTGTACTTTTTTTTTTATAATTGATTATCAATCCTTCAGTAACTTTCCCTCATCTCTCTCTCTCCGATTTATTCATCAAATCTTATTTTTTTCTTGTCTTGTTTCTTCTCTCGCTTTTTACTTTATGATTTGCCTCTGTGCTTTCTTTTGATAAATAAATGACGATAGGACTTTCGGAAATTTAACACACCGATTTAGGTTCTCTTTCAAAACCAAACGGGAAAATGAAATAAATTAATATTTTGACACATACACACATAAACAAAAACATAAACACAGCCATAAATAAACATACACACATAAAAATAAAGCCAAACACTCACATTCAAATAATTATAAACAAACACGCTCATAAAACAAAAACACTCATAAAACACACACACTCACATGACACGTACGAACACACACAGTCACCATCAGATGGTTTGGAAACCACACGTTTCCGATGCTCTTCTGTTTTCAATAAATACCAAGCGGGTTCTCCCTCGATGAAGGGCAGATGGTACATGATGAAGAGAGAGTACAAAAATATGCATAAAAAGGGGAGCAAAACGTCCCTTCCCCCTCGCTTATTATCTCCAAATATCCACATAAATATTCGTAAATCCATATTCAAGCCGCCATTACACACTTTTCCCGTAATCTTTAGTGTGATGAACGAGGCGTTGGGTTGACACTTTATGCGTTGCAGAAACCTGAGGTACTGCGGTAGCGGAGTGTCTGAGGTTATGGTAGTTAGTGTGGTTCGTGTGTGTTTCATGGGAATGTTTAGGTTATGGGAGGGTTATGGTAGGTGGTGAATGGGTAGGTTTATGGTAGATGTGTAGTTCATGGTACTATAAGATCTGTAGATGGGAAATGTGTGGATCGTTTTAACTATATGATATATAGGGCCGTGATATATATACATTTCATGGGAATTTGTGTGGTATATGGTTTTAGTTGCATCTTATTACTAACAAGTATCTGACATGCAAGATGAACACGAAGATGGAGATTTAGAAATTTTGGTGAAAGTGATGACGCATGTCAACTATAACGAAAATGTTATTGGGGAGAAATGCAATATAGATGAGTTTGTTTATGAGCCAGTTAGATAATAACATAATGGACGCAGCGACCATGAGCTATATGTTGCAAGTATATAATAATTTTCCCTTACAATGATTCTCCAGAGTAATGACCCACTGATGTGATGACGTCCGTGCTATGGCTGGCAAGTGACCACAAGTCTATGTAATGGCGGTGATAAAGTGTTCTCACGTGGTAGTAATGGCTTCTGTCTTGCCTCAGGCGTACGTAGCATAGGCCTATATACTGTTTTAAAGATAAGGTAATATTCTGGCATCAGGATATAACAAATATATATATGAAATAAAAAATGTGAATGCACTATCCAGCAATAAATGTTAATAATATTCAAAACCGCAAATACCACAAAAAAGTGAGAGAAAGTCCTGTTCATGAATGACAGGAGAAGGGATCCATTACAAGGATGGCGATCGGTTACACCACCATGACAAACACGTGAGGATGTAAAGACATATTACTCGCATGACACTAATGATCAATGGAGGAGTCATGAGTTAATACGTCCTGTGTGTGATAAGAGGGATACTGGCCACTTGAGAACGTCAGGCATAAGAGGGTATTTATTCCAGCTGTCTGTGACTCGATGCGCATGCAATCAACAACAGGCTGCATGTTGTCTGCCATGTTAAAGGCCAGCGTCAAACACTAGTTCGTAGCTCCTGGACATTTTAATTTTCGCAGTGTCTCACAACCTCTACAGGATATAAGGACCAATTGACCATAAGATGATAATGATAATACTGATAAGATAATGATTATGCAATGATGGAAATTTAACTTGTAATAGTGATGACAATTATTCAAATCATAATAGCAACAATAAAGAAATATAGGACAAAAATACAATTAAACAAGAACGATGCTAATACTGATATCAATATAAGCGAAAATAATGGATAGAACAACAGTGTCTCATCCTACCAACGAGATTCCCCGATAAACACAGATAATGTTTACACCAGAAGACCCAGTTTCGCATGTCTCCGTGTTACCAATGACCCGTAGAGGAGTGGTAGCGTGACCCCGCCTGCCCGACCTGACTGATGGATGAGGCTGCAGGAGGAGGTGAACGCCAAGGGGGAGGAAGCGAAGATATACTGAGGGGGAGGGCGCCTGTGTCAAGCGCAGGGTACGTGGGCGGGGAATGAGGGA
>BOPN01000448.1:295186-297686 GCA_017312705.2 Penaeus japonicus | reverse complement strand
TCCTATCCCCCCCCCCCTACCCCCGAATTTCCCCCTCCTCTTACATTTTCCTTGTTTATATGTATATTTTTTCTCATCTTTTATTTTTCCCCTCCTCAGTAATCTTGCTCTTTTCTATTTGCCTCTGTCTGTCTCTTTGTCTGTCCTACATGACATTATCATGAACATTTTATCCTTGTGAATCCATGCGACTTTATCAAATTCATTCGCATGGTCTATATCTTTTAACATTTCTCTCTTCTCCGTATTTAGTATTATTATTTACATTTTCTCATCTCTTCGTTTTAAATCTTCGCTCCTCCCTTTTCGGCGATGACTTCCCCCTTCCTCCTTCCCTTTCCTTTTTCCCCAACTCCCTTTTTTTCCCCACTCAGTTCGTCTCTGCTTGAGTGATCGCTTTTATCTCGTAGTCTCCCTTCAGTCTCGAGCGTATTCTCTGATCGCTACCACTCTTTCTTTTTCTTCTTTTATCGCTCGCTTCCTCTTCCGTTTCTTTTCCTTTCCTTCTTCTCCTCTTCCTACTATTCTCTAATGTTTCTTGGCTTATTTTGATATGTATTTTTTCGAGTATCTTTATACTGTTTTACACTGGATCTTTTTTTTAAGATTGTGTATGCAGTGGATGAATCTAAAATGGATCCAATTTAAAGTCAAAAGAACAATATGATTTTGAAATATCGTCGCGTCAATGCTGGGTTATCACTTTATTTTTTTCAGCCTTTTCTCTTTCGAAGTTCGCAGCGTGACGCCAACCGTTTTTCATATCCATTTTTTGGAACCAGCTGTGGCGGACCCAGCGAGTGAACCGAGAGCGTCAGTGGTTCTCCAATTGCCACTCCTCCTTGTGTCGCCTGCTTCGCTCCACCCGCGGGTCCGAACCCCTGTTGTGCCAGGCCTCTCGGAACTTCCATTAACACTCACGCCTCATTTCCATCGGCCCCTCACACCTCATGGCGCGAATAATGAAATTCTTGAGGAATCACCAGCAGAAAACACGAGTAGCCTCCCCGCTCGCCATTCCCCGTCACATTCTCGCCAAAACCCCCTTCATTGTCGGGGTAAATCTGGCCATAACCCGCCGATGACACTTGGTGATGGCCGAGTGCCAGGAGGAAGGACGGGGTGCCGTCGTCCTCTGCCTCTCCGTTCTCCCCTTCTTTCTTTCTCTCTCTCTCTCTCTCTCTCTCTCTCTCTCTCTCTCTCTCTCTCTCCCTCTCTCCCTCTCTCTCTCTCTCCCTCCCTCCCTCCCTCCCTCCCTCCCTCCCTCCCTCCCTCCCTCCTCCCCACCCTCTCTCTCTCCTCTCCCTCTCTCCCTCCCTCCTTCCCTCCCTCTCTCTCTCTCTTTCTTCGGCGCCGCCGCCGCCTTGCATCCCGAGCCTCGGCTTGTCGGAGAGTTGCTCTTTGTGAAAAGAAGAAGCGGCTCCAACTGTTATGCTGTTACTATGTGAGATTATACATATACAATTACATATAACTACATAGAATGTACATATACAATTGTTGAGCAAAGTCGATATTCATTACTAACAAGTAGAAACTAACCTCTAGCGACAGGTTCCGAGAAACTTCCAACTTCCTCGTTAAACGGCTTGTGATTGTTGTTGGTAGTTGTCCCTATCATCTACCCATAACGACCCTCAATGGGAAGGTCGTTCTCACTGCCCACTATATTTCACCGACTCTTGTCTTGAAACGTGAATTGACAGCGATCTGTCTTTCTCTGCCACACCTTCAAACGTCCCTTGGCACTCCCCTGGTGAGAAATATTGCACTTCTTATCAGATACTGAATACCGTATATAGATAGATAGATTGATATATATATATAGATAGATGGTAGGTTTCTCTCCTTGATATATATATATATATATATATATATATATATATATATATATATATGTATGTATGTATGTATGTACACACACACACACACACATATATATATATGTATATATATATACATATATATAGAGAGAGAGAGAGAAAGAGAAAGAAAGAAAGAGATTTAGGTAGATAATAGATACATAGATTACAACTTATCTTTCTCGACAATGTCTCAGCATCCAGATATACCACCAGCCATGACTGCCTCTCCAGATAGCGTGCGTTTAAAGGGTCACTAACCATGATGCCTTATCTTCTAGTGCCACCTCAGCCCCCATGGATCAGCTTGGCCATGGCCCCATGAGGATCGAGGGCCATCTCACCACATGGCGACATCTAGACGAATGGCAGCACTTAAAACCCCATGTGATGAAGGTTTACGAGTTAGACCTAAGTCTTATGTTCTCATAAACTCGGGTCATAAGGCCTATAGAGACGATTCGTTGTTTGTTTATACTTACCTATAAATCCGAATCGATAGATATATGTATCGGTTGGAAGTCTTTATTACACGAGGCTGATATAAGTCTAAACGTATACTCTCTGTAATGTTCAAATGTCCGTTTGAAATTAATGGAATTCCCTCGCTTTTGGTCTGCAAGTTTGATTTTTTTTTC
>BOPN01000448.1:282686-290186 GCA_017312705.2 Penaeus japonicus | reverse complement strand
TGATTTTTTCCTCCTCTGGTTAGGTCATTGACCCAAGTTCGCATGTGCAGAGCCATATAAAAACAAGGCTCGATTGAAAGTGTGCTTTTGGATCGTAACCTCTGATCAAAAAATATTTTGTATCTATTCTTGTGTTGGCTTTTGTATCTATTAATCTCTTTGCATAGTGCTTGCTGACGTTTGTGCTAAGTATTCATTTCGCATAGGAAATATCTTGTATAATTAACAATATGAATGGTGATGATGAATGACGCTAATATTAAAAACAACATCAAACAAATAGCAATAACAATAGCGACCATAAAGATAACGTTTAGGATGGTAAGATCAATAAATATGATCCATGATAATGTTCATAACCATAATTATCATGGCAACAATAATTTTGATGACGGTGATGAGGATGATGATAATAACAGTAATGACAATGATGGTAATAATAATACTGATAACAACACCCTTAAGTAACAAGGGAAACTTGAATAGCTGAAAAAAATGAACAGAAAACGCAAGAAATTCTTTCCGTGCGCAAAAATGTCGGCAAGTTTGCTTTCATTCGCTTGGTAACTTTTCCGCTTGAGATGAAGTTGAAACCGTTTTCCTTCGAGCATAAAAAGATTTCTAGTATTCCATGCCAGACAAATTTCTTGTTCAAGAAAGCAGTAAAGTAAACGATAGATAGAATAGTTGTTGATATTCTAATGATATAAACAATATGGCAAGTTCTTTTTGTAGTTTCAAGACTTATTTAGCTGCACTAGCCTGTCAAAAGTACGTTCGTATTTTGATATCCAATTCCTTTCTTTTGTGAAATAGATTTGTTCAAGATCTTTTCAGAAAGTCAACACACATCCTTCTCCAACTCCATTTGTTTTCGTCTCGCCTCGTCACTTGGTAAAAAAAAATCTTTAATCATAAGATAATCAAAACCAGAGAGCGCGGGACAAAAGGTGATTATCATGGTGGTTTCACTTGTCGCCGCCAGGTGGCCACTTGCACTGATCGAGGTACAGAAAGGGGAATAAGCAAAAGAGAAAAAAAATGAGGAGGGAATATATAATGGCGTCGATGAAAAGAATATTAATAATGTCATCATATCTTAACACTACCATCCGCTCGTTGCAGACATATGGCGCCAGAGTAATCGTACACACTTGCCGGTTCTTTAGAGGTCCTGCCGTCTTTAAAAAGAACAATAAGTAAGCATATGAAATAAACACCCATAAATATAAAAAATGGGTCTCGCATTTTGCCAAAGTACACGTAACTGTCCTGGATAGATGCCAGTTGTTCTTGTCTCTAGTATATTATTTGTAATGAACTACCCGTGTTCCATTAGAAGCAAGTGCGTCTCCTGTTTAGAGAGCGCGGGTATAAAAAGAGTACGTCACTCGCCAACAATAAGATCCGAAGCGACCTTTTTATGGTTTATGTTCGTTTTTTTAGGCTTCTTGTCATCTCCTTGTGAATGAACAGGTAAATATATTTGAATTTTTACTTTCGTGTATGCTGTTGATTCAGATAACGGCGTTCGTTAGTTGGTAATTAGTGTTAATAACGAGTCTTAAGATGACAACGACAGATACTGAAGATTTTTTAGTCACGCACACACAAATACATACAACCACACATACAAACACACACACACACACAAACACATACAAACAAATACATACAACCACACATACAAACACACACACACACACAAACACATACAAACAAACACACACGCACACACACACACACACGCACACACATACACATACCCACACGAAGAAAAACACATTCCCCCTCACACACATACCCAAATATTTTCTGATACGACTGATACAGAAAAAAAAACAATTACTGTATCTATTTCTCACCAAAGATATTTACACTTCTAGAACTATCCTCCATCAAATAAAAAATGTCAACAGTAAGTCTAGAGTCAAATAAAAGGTATCGTAAGTTAAGGGAAAACGGGCCACTTACAACTAACCTAGCGTCAGTATTACGACGTACAGCATCGGACGTGAGATAGAGATAAATAAATAAATGAAAGAATGAAAAAAAATAAATAAAAAAAAGTCAAAAGAAAATATACAGTGTTGCCAGGAATTCGTAATTTCCGTGGAAGAATTTTCGGCATCTTAAAGGCTGTATTTATTAGGTATTCATCACGTGCGTCCCTCTTTTCCCGCCATTAACGGCTTCGAGAAGGAGAGGAAGAAGAAGAAGAAGAGGAAGATGGATAAAGAAAGGAGGATAAGAAGGAAATAGGAGGAGGGTGGATAAGAGGAGGAGAAAGTGGATGGATAGAAAGAGGAAGAGAAAGAGGAGGAGGAAAGAGGAATAAGAATAATAAGAGAAAAATGAGGAGAAAGGGAAGAAGGAGGAGGAGGTTGATTGATAGGCAGAGGAAGAGGAAGAGGAATTAGAGGAAGACTGAAAGAGGACGAAGAGGAAGTGGAATGTATTGGGAGATGAAGAAAAGGAAGGGAGAGGAAGAAGTAGAAAGTGGATGAAAATAGGAAAGAAAAGGAAAATGGAGGACGGTGTGAATGGGTAGGAAGAAGAGGAAGAAGAGGAGGGGAAGGGGACGAAGAGGAAGAGGAAGAGGATGCAGATGGATAGGAAGAGGAAGAGAAGGGAGGGAAAGGAAGAAGAGGAAGATGCTTAATAAGAGGAGAAGGACTAGGAAGGTAAAAGGAAGGAGGTTGATGAATAGGTAGAGGAAGAAGGGGAGGAAAAATAGAAGGTGAAGAGGAAGAAGAAGGAGACAGATTACAAAAACAAGAATAAGAAAGGGATAAGGACAAGAAGAAAGAAAAAAAATGGATGGATAGAAAGAGGGAGAAGAGAAGGGAGAAGGAAAGAGTGTAGGAAAAGGAGGAAGAATAGAAGAGAGAGAAGAGGCAAGAAGAGGGAAAAAATGGAGGTCTGTGCTACAGCCTGAAATTTATGCCGGGATGGAGGGTCTAGTGTTAACGAGATGGAGAAGGTCTGAGTGGGATGGAGTATAATCATCTAAGGTTCATGGAGACGGGAGCGAAGGAAACAAAGATTAATTTCAAAGTTATTCCGTTATTTATTCGTTATACGGGTAGACTTAGAAGGATTTTTTTTCTTCTGAATTTCCTTTTGAAGGAAGACGAGGAAGGATGGTTTCTATTCACCTAACGGAAGAAAATGAGGGAAGGAAGTTAACACAGACGTCTGTTTGGAAGGAGGTCGCCCTGGAAAGGACGTCCTGCTATTCAAGGGCAAACAAGGTCAGACAACATTTTCAAAAAAAAAAAAAAAAAAAAAAAAAAAAAAAAAAAAAAAAAAAAAAAAAAAAAAAAAAAAAAAAAAAAAAAAAAAAAAAAAAAAATTAAAAAAATAAAAAAAAAATACAAGCAAAAGAGAGCAAACGAGATACGGAATACTTAATTAAACCGAAAATAACGAACCACACACACAAAAAGCGCTTACGGGGTTTGACTGGCTGTGAGCTAACGAGGTGAGGGGAAAAGAGACCCTTTTAAAAGGGGAGTTTTCGTACACAGAGAACTTTTTTTATGGACCTCGCTGGAAAGGGAGGCTGAAAAGTTAATAAATTATAGACGAAAGCAGCTTGGATCGTGTGAGAAAGTTAATAAAGGGGATTAGAATAGGGAGTTAGTGAGGGTATTAAAGCGTTTGGTTATTAATGCATGATAAGAGGTTAATATTGATAGATAGATCTGTCTGCTTATCTCAAAAAGACAGACCGGTATATAAAGCTAAAGGATAATGTTGATGTTTATAATATATGATCTTGATTAAAGCAATGAAAATTATAGTGGCAATTGAAAATAACCAAACCATTATACGAAGAATGAAAAAAATAAAGGGAATAGCAAATATACGTTTTTTAACGTTTTGAGAAGAAAAGAGAAGAAAACATAATAGCAGATAAAGAGAATTCAATCCGACAAATAATTTGAAAAAAAGTGAAAACAAGTGCGGAAAAAAAACAATAAACATACAAAAGTAACAAATTAATAAATGATTAGATAAACAGATATACAACAAAAAATATAAGTAAAACAACAAAAAATAGAGAGGTCAGTTTACCAAGACAGAGGAATCCCGCGGCGCTATTTCTACTCTAGCCCCGCGGTCTCTTGCAACAATACAGTAAGGATAGATATTCCCAGTGAGAGAGAAGGTTCATTTCGAGGGCCTGCTTTACGGGCTCATTTCAAGGGGGAGGGGAGGGGGGTGAGGTGGTGGGGAGGGAAGGGAAGGAGAGAGCGGAGGGGGAAGGGAGGGGGGGAGAGGAGATAGCGGAGGGGGGGGGGAGGAAGGAGGGTAATAAGGGAAGGGGGAGGGAAGGGGGGGGAGACTAAGGGAAGGAGGGAGGAAAGAGAGAGAGAGGAAGGGAGGGAAGGAGAGAATTGGGAGAGAGAAAGAGAAAGAGAGAGAGAGAGAGAGAGAGAGGTGAGGGAGAGAGAAAGATAGAAGGATAGAGAAAGAGAGAAAGGTAAAGAGAAAGAAAGAAAGATAGAGAAAGAGAGAAAGAAAGAAAAAAAGAAAAAAAGATAGAGAAATAGAGAAAGAGAGAGAGAGAGAAGGAAAGGGAAAGAAAGAAAGAGAGAGAGAATGAGAGAGAGAGTGAATGAGAGAGATCAGGTATTGGAAAGAAAAAGTTGAGAGTGAAGGGGAGGAAAGAAGGGAGGGGGGGGGGTATGGGGCATCAGGTAACCCCCCTACCCATAAATCGAATGAAGATCAAGCCTAGAATTCCCTCATATTCTCTCTACCTACACCAGGTGGGTGTTTGGGTAAGCAATTACGGTACACATACGTCTGATCCCTGTAATAAAATTGATAAGGGGGTTTCCTTTTTTTATGGCATGTATTGGGGGTTATGGGTGCGTGGGCGTAGAGGAATGAAGGGGTTAGGCGTGAATGGGAGGAGGGGGGCGTGATGGAATGGGTGTGATGGAGTGGGAGTGAATAGAAAGAGAGAGAGAGAGAGAGAGAGAGAGAGAGAGGTGGGGGAGAGAGAAAGAGAGAGAGAGAGAAAGAGAGAAAGAAAGAAGGATAGAGAAAGAGAGAAAGGTAAAGAGAAAGAAAGAAAGATAGAGAAAAAGAGAAAGAGAGAAAGAAAGAAAGAAAGAAAGATAGAGAAATAGAGAGAGAGAGAGAGAAGGAAAGGGAAAGAAAGAGAGAGAGAGAGAAAGAGAGAGATCAGGTATTGGAAAGAAAAAGTTGAGAGTGAAGGGGGAGGAAAGAAGGGAGGGGGGGGGGTATGGAGCATCAGGTAACCCCCCTATACATAAATCGAATGAAGATCAAGCCTAGAATTCCCTCATATTCTCTCTACCTACACCAGGTGGGTGTTTGGGTTGGCAATTACGGTACACATACGTCTAATCCCTGTAATAAAATTGATAAGGGGGTTTCCTTTTCTATGGCATGTATTGGGGGTTATGGGTGCGCGGGCGTAGAGGAATGAAGGGGTTAGGCGTGAATGGGAGGAGGGGGGACGTGATGGAGTGGGTGTGATGGAGTGGGAGTGAAGGGGGGGGGGGAGTGATGGAGTGTGTGTGAAGGGGTGAGCGGGAAGGGGTGACGTGAAGGGGGGGGGATTTGGTGGCGGTGGGTTGAAAGAGATAGAGATAGATAGATAGATTGATAGATAGATAGATAGATAAAGAGAGAGAGAGAAGAATGAAAGGCAGGAGAGGGAGAGAGAATGAATAAATAAATAAATGAATAAATAGATATAGAAAAAGGAAATAAAAGGAAAAATCAACAAAGAAAGAAAAACAAATACAAAGCATGACCGAAACAACAACAGAGCGAACGAAAATCCACACCTTTTTTCAAAAGCATTAAAGAAAAGCCTTTCTAAACATCAAAGACAGCAACACCACCGCCACCACCACCACCACCAACAACAACATAAACAAACAAACAAACGTGTATCTCCCACACCAAAAACGAACCACATCTAAACATCCAGGAAAAAAAAAAAGAAAAAAAAAACACGGATATCTCCCCGCTAAAAACGAACCACATTTAAACATCCAAGATAAAAAAACAACAACAAAAAACGGATATCTCCCCGCTAAAAACGAACCACATTAAACATAAAAAAACACAAAAAAAACGGATATCTCCCCGCTAAAAACGACCCACGTCTTCCTTGCATAACCCACACACCATCTGCCCAATCTGACACTTTGATCTCGTAATAAAGCAAGGCCACTCACGCCAGGCGCCACGCCCTGAAGCAAACTCCTCTCTAACTCATCTCTGTGTTCTAATTAGGCCTAAGTGCAAGTTATGGTGCCACACCTACACCTACAGACTCACCTAATGCCATGGGCTCAGCTTGGTTTACGTGAAGTGTCGCTTAGTTAAAGTGTGCGTCGTCTGCACCAAGGTTCTTTAAATCATTGGTTGTCATTTTTTCTCAAAATAGGTATTTAGGTCAATGGAAATCAAGGTCGAATAAAAATGATGTTGAAAAAAAACTATGAAAACATAAAATGAGATACATTCATTTGAAACCAAACTGGCTCGCATGAAGAAAAAGAAAGTTAGGAGAAAACAGGTCTATCCAATCTACAAGCACCTAATGCCAGCCAGCTGATAATTGCCAGTGCCACTTCATTTACAGGGTGTGTCGTCTACACAGTCTGTCGTGCCTGCCAATGTCCCCTGTTTGCCTGCACGCGTCTTACTTTCCCTGTTAAAGGTCTGTTCATGTCTCCGTTGTCTTGTTAACGAATCGTATGATCATGCATTTTAGTCTTTCAAAGGATGTCGAAGCTAAAGAGAAAGAGGAGAAAATGGAAGAGGAGAGAGAATGAGTTAATGGGAAGGATGATGAGAGGAGGAAGACAAATTAAGAGAAACAAGATTGAGACAAATGAAAAAGGGAGGGGGAGGGGACTGGGTGGAGCAAGAGCAGGCAGGAAGGGGAGGGGGAAGAGAAGGAGGAGAACATGAGAAACGAAAAGGTGCAGAAGGAATCGAATAAAAAGCAGAACGACAATAAACCCATAATAATAACAACATAGAAGAAAAAATCAATAAAAAGATTAATAAATCGAAAAAAACGAAGAAAATAGGAATAACGAGAAGAATAAAAGATAAAAAGTAAAGTCTTTCCCCGGGCAATTTCACGGAGTAGACTTGATTTGAGTTATTACACGCAATGCGCTCAAGGTCGCCAAAGTGCTGCCTTACTATCCGCTCCCACATGCAGATCGCTCGAGTCAAATGTGCAATGCTTTGTATGACTAAACTATGTGTGTATGTATCTATGTATATGTATTGTGTTTATTCATGTGTGTATATGTGTTTATATATATGTATATGTCTGTCTGTCTGTATGCGGTTGCCTTTGATTGCCGGATATATATACATATACAGTATATACATACATATGTATACATAGGCATATATATATATATATATATATATATATATATATATATATATATATATATATATATATATATACATATTATGATTTAT
>BOPN01000448.1:265186-267686 GCA_017312705.2 Penaeus japonicus | reverse complement strand
TGTTTGTGTGAGTGTGAGTGTATGAGTGTGTGAGCGTGTGTATATGTGTGTTTGTGTTTGAGTGCTGACCCGCGAATATGTGTGGGTTGCGTACTTATACGTGTAAGTATGTTTGTGTGTGTGGGAGTATGTGTGCTTCATTTTAGCTTCATTTATTTTTTCATTTATTTCTTTGTTTGTTTGACTTGTTTCTCGTGGTTTGCATGGTTCGACGTAGTTAGGGATGGTGGGAGATCGAAGGCAGGCAACAGCAGAGCAGACTGGCAAACAGCATTAGAGACGCACGCACTCACACACATATACACACACAGGCACGCACGCTCGCACGCACGCTTGCTTGCACACACACACACACACATGCCCGCACACAAACACACATACAAACACGCATGCACACACACACATACATACACATTCACACACACACACACGCACACATACATACACACACGCATGCGCACACACACAACACACACACACACATACACACATACATACAAACACGCATGCGCACACACACACACACATTCACACGCACACACACATACACATTCACACACACACACATGCACACACACAAACACACACACACACACACACATATATATGTATACACACACACCCGCACACACACACACACACACAAACACACGCACACATACAAACACGCATGCACACATACACATTCACACAAACATACACACACACATCATCATTCTCATCATTATTATGCATGTTTATGAACTGGAAAGGAAAAAAAATACTTATTGTCATCATTGCAATTATTTACTTTAGGATACTTTACTATTACAATCATATTATATTTATCAATATTATTGCCAGCCTTATCAATATCACAAAAAGTAATAATGCTACTGGTGAGTTGTTTCCTTGGGCAAGGAACTTTACCTCAATTGCTCAATGATGTATATCAAATGTGTGAATGTATAAATTGGTTGTGTGTGGAAGAATGTCTATATATGTAAGTGTGAATGTATATGCATGTTCTGTGACAATATAACTATATATATATGTAACTGTAATATGTCCGTAACACGCGTCCGAGTAGCAACGAAGAAAATACGATATCAGAAAAGCAACGTTGATAAGACCGATAAGAAAATTAAGAAAGAAAACAGTAGAAAATGGCAAACAAGTGGAAAAGTACAAACGGAAAATGAAAAATTTGAAAAAGAAATCGATAAGAAAAATTTGAAAAAGAGAAATGTGTCAGATCGTAATAAAAATTGCGTACGACAAGAGACGATTAACAAATAACAGCTTCTGAATTAATAAAAAAAAAGTAGTAAAAATGGCAAAATGCAATAGAAGAAGAGGAATTGAAGAAGAAGAAGAAGTAGAAAATTTAAATAATTAAAAACTTTTACTTTTTTATTGCAATAGAAGAAGCACTGGAGAAGAAGACGAATAAAAAAAATATGCACATAAAAAAAATGAAAAACTTACAAATAAGAAAATTGCCAGGTAGAAAATAAGCATAATGCATATCAATGCAATAATAATGAAAAAATAAATAAATAAATAAAAAAATAAAAGTAAAAAAACTGGCAGATCGAAAAATAATGTTTAATACAACAACAGATGAAATAACAGAATAATCTATACATAGATTGAGCGCGAAAAAATTATGGTTATTGTTATTATCATTATTATTATCCTCTATATCGTTATCATTATCATCATTATATTATCATCATAATCATGACTGCTATCATTGTTACTGTTATTATCATTATTGTTCTTATAATTATTATCATTATTGCATTATTTTACTATCATTATTATTATCGTTTCTGTAATTGGTTTTGGTATAATTGATATTGTTATCATTATCATTATTTTTACTATCCTTATCATCATTATTACTATTATTATAATCATCATCATTGCCCCTTATCAATATCACAAAGAACTGAAAATAATGCTATAAATAGTAAAGAAACACGAATGAAATGATAACGTCAACAGCAAGAGAGGGGGCCTGAGACGGGGTCCTGCAACATATAAGGATTTCTGCAACAATATCTATTGAGGGCTCGGTGGCCGAGTGGTTAGAGCATCGGACTTGGAATTGTCGACATTCTGGGTTCGAGGGTTCGAATCCCGTCTGGTGAGTTGTTTCCTTGGGCAAGGAACTTTACCTCGATTGCTCAATGGTATATATCAAATGTGTGAATGTATAAATAATTGTGTGTGGAAGAATGTCTATATATGTAAATATGAGTGTATATCTCTGTGTATGTATGTTCTGTAACAATATAACTATATACATATATCTGTAACTAATATGTCCGTAACACGCGTCCGAAGAGTAATGAAGAAAATACGATATCAGAAAAGCAACGTTGATAAGACCGATAAGCAAATTAAGAAAGAAAACAGTAGAAATTGGGAAACAAGTAGAAAAGTACAAACGGAAAATGAAAAATTGATAAAAGAAATTGATAAGTAAATTGAAACGAAAAAAAAAAAATGAAAA
>BOPN01000448.1:255186-260186 GCA_017312705.2 Penaeus japonicus | reverse complement strand
CTCTCTCTCTCTCTCTTTCTCTCTCTCTCTCTCTCTTAGGGAACTAACACTAACCCTACTTTCCATTACTCACTCTCTCTCTTTTACCTTTACAGACATCTATTATTCCTTTGATCTTGAAAACAAAGGCAAATATTGCTGCTTGTAGAGCCACATCGTTATCCCGGAGAGCTTTGATGGAAACAATAAGCAGGGGCCTCTTGTGTGTCTAAATCTTGAGAAAGAAAATTATAGACTGTTAAGCCTAGAATTCCACCCTCTCTCTCTCTCTCTCTCTCTCTCTCTCTTTCCCTCGCTTCCACCCTCGTATTGGCTTCCCATTCACTGGTTTCGAAATGGAGTGCGCTTCCCCCCTTGCTCGAGCGGAACCATTTAAGAACTGGCTTGTCTTCAGATCGATTTTCAATCTCGTCCTCCAGCCTACGGCCTTCATTCGCCAGAACATGGTCACTTCCCCTCTTTTTCCCCCTAAACACAAACGCAATTAGAACACAAACGCTTCTAACCCAGACGACCACTCCGAGGGTACCAGCGTTATGTATGTGTTGGGGTCTACGCGCGGTAGGCCCGTTTCCCTTTCCTTGCTTTTCCCCTCATTTCCTCCGGGCGAGTGTGACTGGAGAGCCAGAATACACACTCCTACTTCACTCCTCGAATACAAACGCGATTCCGTAGGCTCGTCCGGGATGTGACCGTGGAACATATCTTCCCTTCCTGAGGAGAGACTTAATGGCAGTGTGGGTGCACTCTGCCTCGTTCTCACTCTGTGCGGAGTGGAATTGCAGGTTACGGACCGTTCCATTTTTTCCTCATCCCTCCAGGGAATCTATGTAATGGCTTTGTAGATTCTGCATAATCTTTCTCGTAGGTTCATGGGAGGTTGTTGTTATTTACTCCCTCTCGCACTCCGCACACCACCTCCCACGCCAGAGGAATGGGTCTCATCTCCTCCCAGCCGTTTTAACCGTCTCATTATCTTCAATGGTTCCTTTGTTCGCATTTCATTTTCATGGTCAATGCAAATTGACATTTCCCCAAAAGTAAAATTCAATTAACGGGTTGAATCTAACTCCGGCGTTAATGAGATCTCGTTTTATACTGTGTGGAATTCTCTGTTCGAGTGCCTTGGCTCTGATATGACCCGGTTAATAAGACGGGAAAAAAAGGTTTTTGAAATGGAGATAGCCAGGACGACAATTAGAGTCAAATAAACTCACTCGCAATACAAGATCGGTGTACATCTAAACGCTCACTTACCCATTGAATAAATCTTTCCCTTACCCCCTCTTTCACAAGCCAGACACCGAAGCCCCCCACGAAAAGAAAGAAAGAAAGAAAAAAGAAAGAAAGAACGGAACACATATATAAAAAAACAAAAAACAATATAATACGACTCCAGACAAGAAGAAGAATCCGAAACACACCTTCGTCTCACCAGCCAGGGTTAACGACTTCCGGTCATGAGTGAGAAACGTTGCCCGAGCTTCTTAATCTCCGTATCCCACGCGCGAGACTCGAGTTCAGAAGAGGAGATTTCTCGGGAGACAGCGAGGACGAGGCGCAAGGAGGCAGGGCGTCAAAGGCAGCTGTTGGATCTTAATGAGGAGAGAGGTGGACTCCGGGTCGGGAGGGATGCGACTGAATGCATAAGGGACTCGGACTTGTGTCGAAGGAGTGTAACCTTTGTGTAAGAAGAATGACTTTATATGAAAGGAAATATTTTTTTTGCTTAGAAAGTTTGACTATATATGAAAGATAATAATTTTTGCATAGAGAGTATGACTTTATATCAAAGAGTATGCGTTTTGTATAGGATGTATGACTTTATATGAAAGGGTATGACCTTTGTATAGGAAGTATGACTTTATATGAAATAGGGAATGGAATCAGAATTCTTTTTTTATTCAATTGAAACTAGAATTCTAAGCTGAGGCAGAAATTTCAGTTTAGATAAATTTGGGTTCTAGTAGGATACGAAAAAGTATCTCATCTCATTCTAGTAGGATCAGATTTCCGGTTTCATCCTGCTAGATCCGTGAGAACTGAACTATATCCTCACCTCAACCATAACACACACACACAAACACACACACACACGCACGCACGCACACACACACACACATACACACACACACACACACACACACGCACGCACACACAATCATACACACATTCACACTGTCAGTTTCAGTACATTTATGTATCTCTCTCTCTCTCTCTCTCTCTCTCTCTCTCTCTCTCTCTCTCTCTCTCTCTCTCTCTCTCTATATATATATATATATATATATATATATATATATATATATATATATATATATATGTGTGTGTGTGTGTGTGTGTGTGTGTGTGTGTGTGTGTGTGTGTGTACATATAATGTATGTATATGTATTATATATATGTATGCATGTATATAAGTATATATGTACGTATACATGCATGTATGAACGTATCTATGCATATATGTACGTATGCATGATCCTGAACCGAGTTGTAAATCTTCCGCAGGTCCATCAGCTGGAGAAAACACACCGTCGGGATTAAGTCCTAAAACTTTGAGAGCTCCAAAGACAGAGATGAAGTCTGGACAGTTCTTTCAGGGTCAGAATCCAAGAGAGAACCCTGGGATTACGTTTAAGCCGGATACGAGGCGGGTGGAAACGTTGCTCGGGGCGGGAACACTTTCTCGCTTTGGACTCATAGACAGGAGGGCTTGTTAACGAAGTTAAGAACTTCATTTTTGATATATATATATATACATATATATATATGTATGTATGTATGTATATATATATATATATATATATATATGTATGTATATATATATATATATATATATATATATATATATATATATATAGAGAGAGAGAGAGAGAGAGAGAGAGAGAGAGAGAGAGAGAGAGACGAAAAAAAGAAAATGGAGCCCGGCAAACAAGAAGCAAACAAGTTCCAAAAATCTTCTGGTGGCTTTCCCGCATCTCAAAACTCACAGACACACAGGAATGCTCAGGTCAAACATGGAGGATCCTCTGGCCTTTTCTCCTATTTTTCGTCTCAAAGTACAACTCAAGAGAGAGAGAGAGAGAGAATAGATGTATGGATAGATAAAGAGATAGGTGGACAGATAAATATATATATGTATATATATAAATATATATATATATATATATATATATATATATATATATATATATATATATAGAGAGAGAGAGAGAGAGAGAGAGAGAGAGAGAGAGAGAGAGAGAAAGAGAGAGAGAGAGAGCGAGAGAGAGAGCGATAGATTGATAGATAGGTAGATAGATAGATAAATAGATATATAGATAGATAGTTAGACAGAGAGAGATGGATATATAGCTCTAGGGGCACCCTGAACTGAAGAAGAAGAAAGTGAGACAGAGATAGATGGATAGATAAAGAAATAGAATGAGAGACCAATAGGTATGTAAATAGATAGAGACAGATCGATAAATAGACAGACAGACAGACAGAGAGAGATGGATATTGTTCTAGGAAAATCATGTAACTAGGGACACATGCACAGACGAAGTTGATTCTGCCCCAACAAGGTTTTGACTAATTGGAGTTGCTGTACAATTAGTAATATAAGATATAATATAATGTATATATATGTATATATATATATATATATATATATATATATATATATATATATACATATATATATATATATATATATATATATATATATATATAAATATGTATATACATATATACATATATATATATATATATATATATATATATATATATATATATATATATATATATATATGTATATATATATATATATATATATATATTCATATATATATATATATATATATATATATATATATATATATATATATATATATATACATATACATGTACACACACACACACACACGCCCGCACGCACTCACACAGACACATACATACACACAGGCACGCACGCTCGCACGCGCGCACACACACACACACACACCCGCACACACACACAAACACACGCACACATACAAACACGCATGCACACATACACATTCACACAAACATACACACACACATCATCATTCTCATCATTATTATGCATGTTTATGAACTGGAAAGGAAAAAAAATACTTATTGTCATCATTGCAATTATTTACTTTAGGATACTTTACTATTACAATCATATTATATTTATCAATATTATTGCCAGCCTTATCAATATCACAAAGAAATGAAAATAATGCTATAAATAGTAAAGAAACACGAATGAAATTATGATAACGTCAACAGCAAGAGAGGGGGCCTGAGACGGGGTCCTGCAACATATAAGGATTTCTGCAACATTATTTAGGGAAGACTCGGTGGCTGTGACAACAAAACTATATATATATATATATATATATATATGTAACTGTAATATGTCCGTAACACGCGTCCGAGTAGCAACGAAGAAAATACGATATCAGAAAAGCAACGTTGATAAGACCGATAAGAAAATTAAGAAAGAAAACAGTAGAAAATGGCAAACAAGTGGAAAAGTACAAACGGAAAATGAAAAATTTGAAAAAGAAATCGATAAGAAAAATTTGAAAAAGAGAAATGTGTCAGATCGTAATAAAAATTGCGTACGACAAGAGACGATTAACAAATAACAGCTTCTGAATTAATAAAAAAAGTAAATAAAAATGGCAAGATGCAACAATAGAAGAAATTGAAGAAGAAGAAGAAGTAGAAAATTTAAATAATTAAAAACTTTTACTTTTTTATTGCAATAGAAGAAGCACTGGAGAAGAAGACGAATAAAAAAAATATGCACATAAAAAAAATGAAAAACTTACAAATAAGAAAATTGCCAAGTAGAAAATAAGCATAATGCATATCAATGCAATAATAATGAAAAAAAAAAAAATAATAAATAAAAAAATAAAAGTAAAAAAACTGGCAGATCGAAAAATAATGTTTAATACAACAACAGATGAAATAACAGAATAATATATACATAGATTGAGCGCGAA
>BOPN01000448.1:232686-242686 GCA_017312705.2 Penaeus japonicus | reverse complement strand
GTCATTTTCTCCTCTTTTTTAATTCTCATTCGCTTCTCTTCTCTTCATTCATTCATTTCTTATCGTTCTATTCTCTTCATTCACTTCTCTTTCATCAGAATCTTCTTTTCATTTACTTTCATTCACTCATGTATCTTTTATCGTTCTCCTTCACCTCCTTTTCCACATTTGCCTCTTCTCCTTTTGGTTCCTTTTGCCCGCGTCTTCATCTTTATTCATAATTCTCCCCCTTCCCCTTTTCTAACCCACTCTCGACCTTATTCTCTGTTCGACCTCTTTAGTTGTTGCTTTCTCTCTTCTTCCTTCTCTCCTTTCTTCATCTCCTTCCCGTCCGCTCTTTCTTTCTGATTTTCTCCTCCTCCGTCATTCGTATCTCATCTTCATTCTTATTCTCTCTCTCCCATATCTTCTCTACCTCATCTTATCCTATTCTTGGCGTTCTTCTTTTCTTTCGTTTCTTTACCTCCCCTCTTCCTCTTTCTCAATTCCTTTATGTCCCTCTTTTTTCACTTCTTCCCCTCCTCTTCCCCTTCTGCTTCTCCTCTCCTCCACCTCTTCTTCTTCTTTGCCTCCTCCTCCTCCCCTTTCTCCTCCTCTTCTTCTTCTTTGCCTCCTCCTCCTCTTCCTCCTCCTCTTCTTCTTTGCCTCCTCCTCCTCCTCCAACTCCCTCTGGATCTGCCTCATTACCCCCCCCCCCTCGTCTAAACGCTTTCGAGGTCTCCGAAGCTTCAAAGTTCGACCCGAAATTTCGCTTCTTGTTTTCGGAGCCTCGAGTCGACTCACACTTGTGCTTGTCAACACGTTTTGCATTTTTAAACGAGTGCGGGTCCTTTGCTCTCGTTTTATTTGTTGATCAACGCGGGGATTAGTTATGAAAAGCGCTTGCTGAGAGGTGTGCTACTTGTGATTAATTGTCTTTTTCTTTTGATTTGTTATTTGATTCATTCGTTTTTCTGAACTTGTTATTCATCTACTTGAAGTTAGAATATCGAACAGAGAAACGCGCGCACAAAGCGAACACGAAAACAACAAAATAACCAAACTAACAAAACCGCACCTACCAAAACAAGTTCCAATCATTATTCTAATCAATTTAATCCCATCATTAGCAGGCAATTTACCACACCTATAAGAGAGGCCGAGACTAACCTTGATCTCCTAAGGCTGTAGTGATCGTCTGTGTTTACATAACGATGGTGACTTGCATTAATCTCTCTCTGTTTCATTCTTTTTATTCCTTGATTGATTTGATCTCGGTTATCTATCTTTTCTTTATTCTCGTTTACATCATTTCGTGAACGCGTTACTTTTTTTATTTTTTTATTTTTTTTAGATTATGAATATTTCTTTCTTGTTCTTCATTTTGTTCTCTTAATTATAGAAACCAGGCGTTATTCTTTCCTTTTCTCCTTAAGTTAGTGATGGTTCCTCTTTCGCCCCGCTCTTCCCTCTTCCTTTTGTTCCCTTCCCCTCTCTTTCCCCTTCTTCCGGTTCCTCTCCCTCTTCCGTCTTCAATTCTTCAGCCATTCCCCTCACGTACCTATCGCCGTTTCTTATTTTTCTTTATCTCGCCCCTAAATCATCCTTCTCGTTGTCTTCTGCGTTCTCTCGCTTTCTCTCTATCTCTGTCTCTCTCGCTTTCTCTCTATCTCTTACTCTCTGTCTATCTTGATTTCTCACTCTTTCTCTATCTCTATTTCTCTCTCGCCCCCCCCCCCCTCTCTCTCTCTCTCTCTCTCTCTCTCTCTCTCTCTCTCTCTCTCTCTCTCTCTCTCTCTCTCTATATATATATATATATATATATATATATATATACATATATATATATATATATATATATATATATATATATATATATATATATATATATATATATATATATATATATATATATATATATATATATATATATATATAGATAAATATATATGTATATACATATACTTATATATATATATATATAGATAAATATATATATATATATATATATATATATACATATATATATATATATATATATATATATATATATATATATATATATATATATATACATACATATATATATATATATATATATATATATATATATATATATATATATATATATATATCCCTCTATCCACATCTTTCGCGCACACTTTTGCCTTCATCGCATTAATCCACCCTTCCCATTTCTCTTCCTCAGCCATATTTATCATCCACTTTTTCCTTTGTCTCTCTTTTCTTATCGGGAGTCCTCATAACCTCTCTCACTTCTCTTTTCCCCTTTGCTGGCTCCTCTTTTGCTGGCGGAGAGGCTGACGTCAGCAGACTCGGTGACGGGGAGCGGGAGGAGGGGGAGGAGGGGGAGGGGGGAAGGGGGAGGGAGGAAGTGGGGAGAAGGGGGAGGAAGTGGGGAGGGTGGGAGGAGGAAGAGGAGGAAGAGGAGGAGTAGGAGGTTGGACGGCTGGCAGGGATGAAGTGAGGGGGGGGGGGGGCATGTTGATAGGGGAAGGGGGGGTATAGGTCTGGCGGCGGAGAGGGAGCGGGAAGAGGCGCATGAATGGAGGTGGGGATAGAAAGTATAGGGGGAGGGAGAGGAGCGGAGGAGAGAAAAGAAGAAAGAGAGGGGGAGATAGATAGGAAGAGAGAGAGGGAAGCAGAAAGAAAAGAAGAATAAGGAGAGGCGAGGAGAAGACAGGAGAAGGAAAGAAGAGAATTGAAGAAAAAATAAATAAAAAATAAAAGAAGGAAAGGGGTGGAGCATAGGAAGGAGGAGGAGGAGGAGGGAGAAGAGGAGGAGGGAAAGGAGGAAGAGGAGGAGGAGGGCGGAGAGGAGGAGGGAAAGGAGGAAGAGAAGGAGGGGGAGGAGGAGGGAAAGGAGGAGGGGGAGGAGGAGGAGAAGGAGGAGGAGGAGAAGAAGGAGGGAGAAAGGAAGAGGGAAAGGAGGAAGAGGAGGAGGGGGGATAGGGAGGAGGAGGAGGAGGAGGAGGAGGAGGAGGAGGAGGAGGGAGGAAGGAGGAAGGAGGAAGAGGAGGAGGGGGGGAGGAGGAGGGAAAGGAGGAAGAGGAGGAGGGGGAGGAGGAGGAGGGAAAGGAGGAAGAGGAGGAGGGGGAGGAGGAGGAGGAGGGGGAGAAAGGAAAGGAGGAGGGGGAGGGGAGTAGGAGAGGGAGTAGGAGGGAAAGGATGAGAAGAGGAAGAGGAGGAGGAGGAGGAGGGAAAGGAGGAGGTTCTGAGTCGACGGAGCTGTGTAAAGGATATGATTTCACAAGATTTTTGGCCTTCCGATTTTTTTCTTTTTTTTTCTTTTGGTATAATTGGATCATCCTGAGTTCGACGCTTTGAATGGTTTTGCTGCAAATACGACGTGTGACGCAGATAAGAGAGAGAGAGAGAGAGAGAGAGAGAGGGGAGAGGGGGAGAGAGAGAGAGAGAGAGAGAGAGAGAGAGAGAGAGAGAGAGAGAGAGAGAGAGAGAGGGAGAGAGAGAGAGAGAGAGAGAGAGAGAGAGAGAGAGAGAGAGAGAGAGAGAGAGAGAGAGAGAGAGAGAGACAGAGAGAGAGCAGATAACAGAGAGAGGGGGGAGAGGAGACAGGGAGTATATATAGAGAGAGAGAGAGAGAGAGAGAGAGAGAGAGAGAGAGAGAGAGAGAGAGAGAGAGAGAGAGAGAGAGAGAGAGAGAGAGAGAGAGAGAGAAAGAGAAAGAGCTCAGTTACATAACAGGCAATCGATCGGTGACCGTTTGATATATTCAACAGATTAAATCAAGGATCGACTGAAATTAAAAGTAAACATTTTGACAGATTTAAGACCACATATAGAAGTCATGATACGCGATCATAAAATAATAAAAAAAAAACGCCTGCCTGAATGATGCAATGCAAAAATTACACTTTCAAAATGACCATTCACATTCGGCAGCTGAAATGCAATATCAAACACCGCGGGGAAAAACATAACAGTTAAAACAAGGCTAAGCTTCAATCATTTCGCCAAGGCCTCGAATCTCCTATTGGCTATTGGGGGAAAAAAAAAAAGTTGTGAGCGAAACATTGCGGAATGAACAGCCGATTTGAAACCGCATTGCTTTGAAGTGAAAAGGATTTCAAAACGTGGTGGAAGAGAAGGCTTAATTAGACAGGAGAAAAGTGACTTATGATGTTTAATGTGTATGGCGTACGTTTAATAAGAAGATTGATTTATGATGGAAATGAAGAGGGTGAGGAAGGAAAGGACGATGGAAGGAAGAATAATAAGGAAGAGGGTAGGGAGAGGATATGGTAATTTGGCGGGAAATGGATATGATATCTCAGGGTACGAGGACACTCTTTGATTAGACCTCAACATCAAATCCAGTTTCGATATTGTTAGCTTATCTTCTGATAAACTTATTTTGTGTGTGTGTATGTGTGTGTGTATGTGTGTGTATGTGTGTGTGCGTGTGTGTGAGCATTAAATCCAGTGTCGTAATTGTTGTCTCATCTTTTAACAAACTTACTGTGCGTGTGTGTGTGTGCTTGTGTATGTGTGTGCATGTATGTACGTATGCATGTACGGACGTATGTATGTATTTCCGCGGTGCATGTGCAAGAAGAGGCTGAGTCACAAGCCGCTGCATGGCGCCATGGCTGACTGTGACACAAGATAAGGTCATTGTTGTGTTGCAGATATACCAGTAGGAGAATGCGAGTGTGCGTGTGTGTTTCCATGCATGTGTAAGTGCGCGGTCGTCCATGTGCACAAAGATGCAAACGTATATTTTTTTTCGTTGTTGTGAATGTATGTGATTGCAGGCTCTTGCATGAATGAAAAAAAGAAAAATTGTGGTGTGGTTTCCTTGTAAAAAGTGATTAATAAAAAAACTCATGAGAGTCAATAATTAATGGACTCTCTCTAAGTTACTAAAATTGATTCGGTGATATGAGAAGGAAAAAGGTGTAATTGAGATCGTCTAAACTTTAGCTATGACAGAAATGGAAATATATAATGATATACAGATGATAATGATAAATTAAAGACAGGTAGAACGATCATTAGGTTGATATATAGATTTGATTGATGGATAGGGAGAGAAGTAAGAAAGAAAGAAAGAGAGAGAGAGAGAGAGAGATAGAAAGAGAGAGAGAGAGAGAGAGAGAGAGAGAGAGAGAGAGAGATAGAGAGATAGATAGATAGAGAGAGAGAGAAGGAGAGACAGACACTGTACATACATAAAAAGGGGAGCCATGAAAGATAGATAAATATCAGTTATTTATGTCATACTCTCGTTATCAGCAATCAGCTCGAGTAATGACAACAATTACCGTGTCCCTTTTGACATATGATATGCGAAACTGCAATAAAAATATGAATGTTGCAGAGATCGTGTTTATTTGCTTGTTTGCAATTAGGTGAGGCTTTAAAGTATCCACCTATTAGCAATGACGGAAAGACAATAATCAAGAGTGTGTTTGTTCCTGCAATTGCAATCATATCTCTGGAAATCTCAACATACTGATTCTTAAAGTCTTATAAACAAAACTCTTGAATAAAACATATTTATATTTAAACTTGTATAAAAAGGCATGTGATGAAAACAAAGATTACATAATCAAAATGTTTTAATATGAACATCAGAAAATAATCATCACGTCCGGTTTCATCGTTAATATGTTTTGAAAATTATTTGCTGGAACTTCGGCATCCATGATTAATATCTTCTTTGGACAATATATTTTACGCTCTTTGTCTATCAAAAGCGTATCTAGCGAAAGACGCTTTTTTAAGGTATCTTTTTTTAATGGAAATATACATCATGTTTGATTTCCTGATAAGCTTCGTTATCTTTTATCGTCAAAATGTTAAATTCTTGAAAGAAGAGTTTTTTGGCACCTCTTTCTAGTCTCTTTCTAGGACACCATCTTTTACGACCATTGTCCATCAAAAGCGTCTTTTCTTTTTGATCAGACCATCTCTTTCTTTCTCTCTCTTTTTCTTTCTCTTTCTCTCTCCTTCTTTCTCTCTCTATCTATCTATCTCTTTCTCTCTCTCTCTCTCTTTCTTTCTCTTTCTTTCTCTCCCTCTCTCTCTCTCTCTCTCTTTCTCTCTCTCTCTCTCTTTCTCTCTCTCTCTCTCTCTCTCTCTTCTCTCTCTCTCTCTCTCTCTCTCTCTATCTCTCTCTTGGCCGTTACCTCCCCTGTCGTCCTTCCTGCACTGGTGTTGCCGAAGCCCCCTCTGCACTGTTTACTGGGCGTGGGCTTCGGCGACTGAGATGAGGCGAAGAGTGATGGGCGAGGCTCCCCGGCCGGTCTGGCGTGGGAACAGGAAGTGCACAGGATTCTTTAGGATTTTGTTTTCGCTTCGTCTCTCTCGCTCTTGCCCATCGGCGGAAGCGAGGGAGGATGCAGGGTGGAGAGTCCGCGAAAAGGAGGGAGGTGTGGAGGAGAGGAGAGGGAGAAGAAAGGGAATAAACGAGGATGGAGGAAATGGGAGAAGAGGCGAAAAGAGGAGAGAGAGGTAGGGGAGGATAAGAGAAGAGAGGAGAAAGAATGGAAAGAGAAACAGAGAAAGGTGGAGGAACGAATAAAGGGAAATATACAAGATAAAAATTAAGCGGAAAAAGACAAAGGAAAGAATAATAATTAAAGAATGGAGGGGAAGGAGAGAGATTCATGATCCGAATAATCAGAGACAGGGTGGCTATAACATTTGCATGATAAAAGGTTATTATACCATTAACTATCGGAAAATAGATACTGCATATTGACGTTGCTGAGTCAAGGCAAATACCTTCCTCCGAGCAACATTGCAAAATTCCTTTCCTTAGAATCGTCCAGCACCCTTTCCACTCTTTGTAGAAAAAAATACGACCTCTCTCTCTCTCTCTCTCACACACACACACACACACATTCACACACACACAAACACAATCAAAAGACACTAATGCAACTTATGTAACAACCCTGATAAAGATAACACCAACCATGACACACAAGCGGGCTAGAGAGACATGTCTTTAGGGACCGTCAGCGCTACACACAAATAGGCTTAGCGGTGCGCACTGTGCTGTCGCCGTCAGAGGAGGGACCGCAGTGCAGCTTCGGGGGAACTGGCTAGACAGGCACGTGTACAAATATAAGCAAATTGCATTAGGACTGACTCTTGCTGATGGCGGTACGATCTCTTTTAAGGAATATCACTTGCAGGCTGTTTGCGAAGGATCTAAAGTATCGGTATGTTTGTTGAAAATTACGCAAATATTAGAGGAAAATAGCATAATGATTATGTTGTGATCATCTGCCGCGTTTTTATTTACTTCGCTTCAAAGGTAATTTACTGCGTTGTCTGAAAAGAAATATACTTATTAATATTCTTGAGACCATTTTTTTCATTAAATACCATTATTCTTTGTCTTTTCACACAGTTTCTTACTATAATTCCCTTTTAAGAATAATTGATACAAGTTATTCTTTTTTGGAAGAATATGTAGCATGATATTGATTATAATTTTTCACTTTTCCTTTTGCTAATTTTCACAATTTCCTATAGTTTAGCATTGAAAAAATGGGTTACGTATAGAAATAGGACTAATAATTATATTTGAAACAACTTATAATTCAAACTGTAATGTAATATTTCAAGAAATTTTATGTAACTTTCATTAAATTCCGAAAAAAACAGGACTTTTATCTGACGTTTCTCGAAGATTCGTCTTAGCTTCTCGTAACCTTCAACTTCCGGACACTTTGCAAGAAACATTCTCGAGATTCTAATTTTTTCTTTTGATGTCGGGCCGATGTATTGAAGTTAGCAAGTTCATACCAAAGAGTCTCAGCGAAAGAGTAAAAAAAGAAACAGAAAAAAGTGGCAAGCCTCACTTTACAACAGACGTATTTTAAAAAATCAATCTTGTGCAAATGTGTCATTTTCTATCTCTCTCTCTCTATTCATTCAATTTCGCCATCTTTGTTTCTCTCTCTCTCAATTTCTTCCTTCCTCCCTGCCTTCCTAATCCTCTCTCTCCCCCCTTCCTTCTCTATCTTTCCCTCTTCCTCTCGCTCTCTCCCCTTTTCTCTTGCTCTCTCATCTCTCTTTATTGGATTGACGCCATGCAACTTTATCAAAACATAAACAATGGCGGCAGACATCCTTTGAAGAAGAGTGATGAAATTAAGAGTTTGGGGAAAGTAAGTCAAGGTTTTGTCAAAGCTCTAAGACTCGGCTTGGCTTTGTGTTGGAAAGTTATGCTCGCCAAGTTCTTTACATTCTTCATTGTGGTATTAATTAAAGCATCCATTTTGTTATAGATTGTTAGACCTTTACATAAAACGCTTTGTAAAGTTGTAGGAATCAGTGATGACTCAAAACTGAGGAAATATTATTATTAAATCGAAGACTGCAATGTCATTCCTTTTGCGCCAAGTGATATTTGTCGTATTTTATTCAGTTATCTGTTTATCTATTTATTTATTTACTCTTGTTAAAAATAACGCAAGTGATTTCATTCCAAGGGCTTGTGGTCATTCTAGACTCTGGGCGACCGCAGGAACAAGAAGAATGTACCACAAACACAAAAAAGTTTCTGCGGTTATTTTTTAAAGGAGCAAATTTTAATAAGATTTTATAATCTGGGATTATATATAAGAATAACAAAGTTGCTTTCGTTAGATAGGAAATAAGTGAGAAAAATAACAACTAAATAAGCCTGTTTTTTTTTTGTTTTTTGTTTTTTTTAGCGATCGTTAACAATTTCCCTAAGTGTTTCCCATAAACTTGTGACACTACATCGTTTGTATCGTGTCTGGAATATGTCTGGCGCCTCAACTAATTTCCTGTGGGAGTTTCAACGTCTTATCTCAAATTCCAGATATCAAAAAATAGAAAATCTTTTGAGCCTTTCAAAAGGAGTGATCATCGTGGCTACGAAAATTAATCTGAGTCCTTGGTGGATCTGACAGCTTCTTTTACATCACTTTGATTTAAAGAACTAGACCCTTTGGGCATCCAACGATTCCTCTTCCGAGTTATTCGCACTCCAAATGCAGACTCGGTGGTCGAACGATTCGCTTTGGAGGGAATCGAACCATCTCGTGAATCCATGTATGCATATGCGATAAATCCTTATGTAAGATAATGCAGATAACACATAAAAAAGAAAGAAAACTTCTGAAAAGAAACAGAAAATTACAACCCTGGATCACCCTCCCCCCCTTAAACACTACACACGACACACGCACACACACACTCACATTCCCAACGTGTGTATTAGGTTCAAGGTCGTAATGTCCGCAACCGCTAAGAACCGAACGCGGTGTGTTTCGAAAGCAACAACGTGAGGTTTGTGGTAAGGAGGCGTCGCTGCCCCATTTACTGAACAAACACTGATACATAATCAACACAAAAGAGGCCGGTTCCTCCTCCTAACCAAATCCCGGTGGTATAGTAAACCAAGGGAGGATTACCATAATATTAGGGATGCATGAGAGAGGGATGCGGGGAGGGAGAGGCGATCGGGAGGAGAGGGAGAGGAAGAGGGAGACGGAGAGGCAGAGGCGATCAGGAGGAGAGGGAAAGAGAGAAGGAGAGGGAGGGGGGGACGGAGAGAGAGAGAGAGAGAGAGAGAGAGAGAGAGAGAGAGAGAGAGAGAGAGAGAGAGAGAGAGAGAGAGAGAGAGAGAGAGAGAGAGAGGAGGGAGAGGAAGAGAGAGAGGGAAGGGGAGGGGGGGAGGGAAATAATGAAAATATGCAGGCGGGAAGTGCGAATGCGGGAGGAGAGAGAGAGAAGAATGAGGGAACGACCTGGACGTGACGGCGTGAGTGAGGAGGAGAAAGCAAAGAAGGAAATGGGCAATCCTGAAAGACCTCGATGAAGTTATTGGAAGAGGGGAAGGATCAAAAGGAGGCAACGAAGGGGAAGGGTGTCAATACAGCCATTCAGATCCTGATGCACGTGCACACACACACACACACACACACACACACACACACACATATATATATGTGCATATATATATATATATATATATATATATATATATATA
>BOPN01000448.1:217686-220186 GCA_017312705.2 Penaeus japonicus | reverse complement strand
CTCGTAATGTTAAAGAACTGAATACTCATAGAAACATGTGTATCATAGTCTTACTCATTACCACAAAGAAGAACAAGAAATACCATACTTATACATACATACTTATCACCCCAAAAAAAAAATGAAGGGAAATCAAGCCACTTTTACTTACGACCTTACTTATTGCCCTCTTAACTGCTCAAAAACCCCTCCACCAACCCCACAACGAAACAAATAAAACCCCATCACCATAAGGACGAAACACTCAAAATACAAAAAAACAATAACAAAAGGGGTAACGCCAGTTAGAAACAAACAGTATGCAATAAGTCATGTGAGTGCAAACGAGCGAGAGAGCTAACAGAGTGTAAAAAAAAAATGTTGACAGAGAACAAGACTGCACATGTGACTCTTGTGCAACAGACCGGAATAACTGTTTTAAGTACTTAATGTCTCGACACTTCTATAACTCTTAGCCTGTACTATGATTCTAACTTTATACGGAGGCGTACTGTCTTCTTTGCTTGTTTCTTGTTAAGAACGGGTTCCTCTTTGAGTTTTTATGTACCAAGTAGCGTTGTGTTTGATGTTTTATTTATGTGTAACCGTTCATGCTAAGGATATGATGTATTTAGATGTGACCTGCATAATGTGACTTTAACTTGAGGTACCATGTAACCGGGTGAAAGATGGAGAGATAACCTGTATATAACGAGAGCACAACTGATGAATTAACATATGTTTGGTGCTATATCTTTCTCTCTCTCTCTCTTTCTATCTGTCTCTCTCTGTCTCTCTCTCTCTCTCTCTCTCTCTCTCTCTCTCTCTCTCTCTCTATATATATATATATATATATATATATATATATATATATATATATATATATAGATAGATAGATAGATAGATAGATATATTATGTATATATATATATAGATATTATATATATATATATATATATATATATATATATATATATATATATATATATATATATATATGTGTGTGTGTGTGTGTGTGTGTGTGTGTGTGTGTGTGTGTATGCATATATATATATATATATATATATATATATATACATATATATATATATATACATATATATATATATATATATATGTATATATATATATATATATATATATGTGTGTGTGTGTGTGTGTGTGTATATATATATATATATATGTATATATATATATATATATATATATATATATATATATATATGTATGTATATACTTATATCTATGCTAATATATACATATAATTATATGTGTGCATATATGTATGCAAATATATATATATATATATATATATATGTGTGTGTGTGTGTGTGTGTGTGTGTGTGTATGCGTGTGTGTGTGCATATTATGAACACACACACACACACACACACACACACACACACACACACAATTTTCCAACATGACAAGTTCAGCATTCATATACGAAGAATCTTTTCATCTTTTCATAACCGATTTGTTTGAATAACCGACCTATTGCTATGGCCGCTTGAATAGACGACTGATTAACTAAACTGCGTGAATGGCTGGCTGGCTATGATAACTTGTTTGGTAAATTAGCCTATTTGTGTTTCTGTCATTACGTTCGTATGCTTCAATCTATGTATATCTGTATTAATGTTTGTATGATCGTTTGCTTTCATTGCATTTAAACAATAGAGTGGCTAATGTCAATAGTAATGAGAGCAACAGTATTTTTTATTAATGGTAATATAAAGGGCTTCGGATATTTGAATATTTGATGGTACAAATAACTACATCAAAATCGGAAGAAAAAAGTTCGGCAAAACATTTTTTGTTGATTCATTTCACGTGTAAACATAGAGAGAGAGAGAGAGAGAGAGAGAGAGAGAGAGATAATAAATTTCAGAATAACGCAAAGTTCAGAGAATTCAATAAAGATGATAAATACAGATGAGTCAAGTCATGTTTTCATTGTGCTAACATTCAGCTTCAGCTCCTTCACAAAGCTCGCATTAAGGATTGGCCCTGATAAGCTTCCATTGTGTTCTATTGGCTGTGCTTTACCCTGTCAAATGAAAGTGGACATGCGCAAGGGTTTACTAGTTGCAGTAAGCAGGTTGCGACACGTGCAGACAAGGTAGGAAGAAAGCAGCATCTTTTGTGAATATATCCAGCGTTTCATCATACAATTTAGGCAGCAATTAATCTAGGAAAAAAACAACAACAAAAAACTGATATTCATTCCATTCTCATAATAACTAATATCCACTCATAAATAAGCGACGAAGAAATTATTTGAAAACGCGACAGGAGGTAAGGGTTGACCACTAACAAACTTTCACCGCGACTAATAATGAAAATAAACAATACAGGGAAACTATGGCTGAGAGAACGAGCCTTCACATCGCGGCCTACCACACCCAACCACACCCTTCAGTGTTATTCAACTCCTGCTGATCAAAATCCATCTTTTCCCCCGTCGATTGCAAACTGTTTAGACTCCATATCTTTACAGCTGTGTAGTTTGTGTACTGTAC
>BOPN01000448.1:192686-195186 GCA_017312705.2 Penaeus japonicus | reverse complement strand
CACACACACACACATACACACACAGACACACACACACACTACGATTTTTTGTTTATCTACATACATAAAATGGCCCCTTTTTCACTCTCATGAACTTCAAAGAGACATTTTTTTCTTGGTTTATTTATATCAATTTATCAAACTTTATTTGCTTAAGATCGTTAGCTATTTTTATTAATTTTGTTTGTTTGCTAAAATCCTCAACGGCCTAGCTGATTGGATAACCTAATTCGGTCTAAATAAAAGAAAAACTTTACCTCCGTGAAGCAAAAGTTTTGTCCAAATTCTCTCACTGCAAAAACGCTTAATTAATTTCAGGGATCAGCTCATGTTTTCGCTCTAAATCTTCGCTTTTGATGAAGATTTATGAAGGGCAACGACGAATATTAGCTCTTGTTCTTTGACATGAATTTATTTCATGACCTGCAGCTCATTTGCTGTGTTGAATGACAAGAACCTGCATATTCGGTGATCGTTGCATAGCTTGCTAGTGCAATACACAACAAATAAATTTTTAAACACCCTCATAGGAGGTACATGCCGGCATTTTTACGCCCACATATATGCATACAAACGGTGCACTCAAAACAATGCCATGAGCATGACAAAAAATAAAATAAATGACTCTCCAAGGCGTGGGAGACTCCCGGAAGCAATTAAGAGGAACTTCTACATAAGACTAATCTACCAGAGGAGAGAAAAGGTCGGAGGAACGACCCGCTTTCCTTCCCTGTATTTCATTGGCCTTAAGTGCTCGCTACGTCATCGCGTGACGTCACAAGAGCATGATGTCATGACTTTTTCCAAGTTCTTTTGTGCATACCCAGCGGCAGTTACTCTCCATTAAGTAAATTTGCCTGGTGATTTGAGAAAAGATTTTTTGTTTTGTTTGTGTTTCGTGAAGTCATGAGGAAATATAGCTCTTCCGCAAGACGCTGTTGGTAGTTTCGAAAACTTCACCGTGTTAGAAATCTATATTTTTGTCTTTACTCATATACGCTTTAATTGGTCGTGATATATCACTACATTAAGCATGGCGAATGGTAACCTTGATGATCAACACTTAATTAATTCCCATCTAGGATATTAAGATCCTTGGGTTAGCACGAAGAGGGATATCAATTAATGATAAACACAATCCTGATATGAAAATTTTGCACAAAAGGACTAAATAATTGTTCACATAATTGACTGAATTGAATACGAACCATGACCAAACAATATTAGATTGTTTCAGGATATAGATTTTTTTTTTGTATACACCTGGAATGGATTCAATAGATTCAAGTGATTTCTCGAAATAAACGCTGCAGAAGACTTTTATATATTTCAAAGGAAATCGAGAGTTAGAAACCGTGAGTGTTGAGCTAAATAAAATATGGAAAAGCAAGACTAGAAACTGAGATTCCATTTGGGATTAGGTGAAAATATCGGACGTGAGGAAATACTGACAGATTATGAATGATGCAAGAGATTAAAAAATAGGATAGTTAGATACATTGCATTGGAAGACTTTTTTTGTTAGTAAGACAGGTAGAAGAAAGAAAACAGTATAACTGTTCGGTGTTTTCGGAGATATAGAAAAAGATGGAAATAAATAAATAAATGAAAGGTCTATGTCTTCACACAATCGTGCAACCTCGACACCTAACGCCTACAGGAGTACACATGCCGAACTCTATCATACCTCGAGATCACATCAACAAAGCTTCCGGAGCCCTCGCATGAAACGCGTCACACACATCTCTTCCCCGCGCGCCAAGAACGGTGGTCAGGAACCTCCTTAATTCAGCCATCGTCCTCAAGTGTTAGGGGTCCTTCTCCTCCAGCAGCCGCCCTCAAGGTCAGGGTGGCGTTAGGGTCTTCGGCATCATTCACGAAGACAGCTGTGACCCAAGGGGTTTTAAAGCGTGCGCTTCTAGATGTTTGCTTTTCTTTTCATGGCGTTTCACGGGCGTTCCTTTTTGTATCATGTGCTTGTTCAGAATCCAGAAAGATGCGAGTAATTGTTACATAATGAAAGGGATTTTCTGTATTTTTTTCGTTGTGCTGTCTGTTATTCTAGCGTATGTCTAGTATCACTCCGTGTGTAATTTGGCGATCTAACGAAGAGAGAATTGCGAACATGTAGAACACACACACCCTGAACGTAAGAAACTGAAGACAATCCTCAACTCTCTGCCTTGGTCACACAAACGCCCTCGGTCTTTCAAAGATAAAAACAGATTATCTTGTCGTTCCTTTGTGACTCTGTTCGCTATAACCATTTCTTTACGGACGGTAAATCATCATGATATGAAAGCGATCCTTGACAAACTTAATCGCTTAACGTCGTTGGTGGTTAGTGGTCTTGGTGATATGAGGGCCTGAGAGGACCTTTTATCACACCTCGGCTCTCGGGTCACTCTGCCTGCATAACTTTTTTTCTGCCATATTGTTATTCCTTTCTGCTAAATCCCAAGATGAAATTGTAGTCTATACAATAATTGGTATTATCTTT
>BOPN01000448.1:170186-175186 GCA_017312705.2 Penaeus japonicus | reverse complement strand
ATTATCATCATCATCATCATCATCATCATCATCAATAATCATCATCATCATGATTATCATCATCATCATCATCATCATCATCATCATTATTGTTATGTTGATGATGATGATGATGATGATGATGATGATGATGATGATGATGATGATGATGATGATGATGATGATGATGATGATGATGATGATGATGATGATGATGATGATGATGTAGTAGTAGTAGTAGTAGTAGTGGTAGTAGAAGTAGAAATAGTAGTAGAAGTAGTAGTAGGAGAAGTAGTAGTAAGAGTAGTAGTAGTAGTATAAATAGTTGTAGAAGTAGTAATAGGAGTAGTAGTATTAGTATTCCTGATATTATTTTTGATGCTTGTTAAGAAGATTATTTTCATCATCATCACTATTATTATGAATTATTTTATTTTGATGATGATAGTAATAATAATAATTATGATAATAACGATAGTGACGAGGATGAGGACAATAATGATAATGATAATGATGATGAAAGAAACTGAAACTGAAACTGAAATAAGAAAATAACAAAAGAAAATAAGAAGTAAAAAAGTCATTTCTCACTTATTAATTCCCCGTCTTCCCTTCAGGCATTAGCATCGGCAGGAGTTGCAGTGGGGTGACGGAGCCATGCATCGGGGGTCCCTTTTCAGCCATCACCCCTTCCATGTGGCCCCAAGACATCCTCCTGAAACTGTCGCAGCAGGACCAGCACATTGACCCCAACCACCAGCCAGATTATCGGTTTGTTTTTTTATATTTTTTACTCTTGTAACTTGTGTTTTTTTTTTTCTCTCTCTCTTGCTCTCTCTCTCTTTATTGTATTTTTTTTTCTTGTATTTTTTTTCTGGGTGGGGGAGATTTGATGGCATATGTGGGATAGATTTCAAGAATGTTTTTACTGGTTGTGTCAGGTGGGAAACCCCATTTTATGTTGTAGTTTTGATGTGTGCCCAGCTGTTACAAGGAAAGAAAATGTTATAAAAAGTTGTTACCGTAAAGGATCAATTTTCCAGAGCTATGAGATATTTGGATGTAGAATGAGAGAGAAGCTGTTCACCATCTGCTGTTTATCCCTATGAAATTTCCACTTCCACTCAAACCTTAGGAAATGATTCAGCAATTGTGACTTCATTGCAGGTTTGATGAATTTGGCTTTCGTGTCGAGGAGGAGGACGGCCCTGAGCAGAGTAGTAAAAAGCTCCTGAGTCAGCCGTTTGTTGAGGATCCACAGCACAGGTAACTGTTTATATATTTTGATGTCTTGGGTAGGAGGAAAGGAAATTGTCACATTTTATTGATGTTATTGTTATCACTGACTTTTATTGTTGGCATTTTTATTGATTATTTTTGTTGTTATCACTCTTATTTGTTATTTTTATTATTGCTATTATTATTTTATTTTTTATTTTTTGCTATTGTGATTATTATTTTTATTGTTGCTATCATTGTTATTATTTTTATTATTATCATTATTATTACTGTTAATGCTGCTATTATCATTATCTTTATTATATTCACAAAAGGAAGTATAGTATTCAGCCATTGCAAACGGGGGATAGATTCGCTTGCTCAGTGTCCAGGATGGTTTTTAATTCAGAGCGAGGCAACTTCACACAACATACTTTGACTTTTCCCACTCTCTCTCAGTCACTCATGATACAACTAGAGCCAGTTTTGTGCTTTATTTTTTTGTGTTTTATTGTGTTTAGAGACTTATATTTGTCATATAACAGGCTCCATCAGTAATGCAGTGGACTAAAATTGTAGTATGGGATCCATATCAGCTCATAAAAGTATTATGGGAGGACTAAAAGCAACTTTATTTTTTTGTATTTATGTACTGCCATGAATGAATACAAAATAAATAACCAATTACAATTCAGATAGCATGAAGAGATAGGGAAGAGAAGGAAACCTATGCTTACGACTGTGAGTGCCACAGTAAAAGGCATCCCCACTGACAAAAGGGTACATTTTAGACACTGTGCATGGTTTGAGTCACCTTCCTCTTCCATGCTGATTGCACATCCTTCATTGGCGGTACTTCAGAGCAAGAGGTTGGGAACCAGCTGTGTGCCATTCCTCTATAAAGATAGTGCTTGCTAGAGACTGTGGATGGGTGTCATTCAAGGCTCTCTCTTCTGCTGGTGCTTGAAGAAAGTTGTGCCATCTAGGTTTTGGATGTTAGGTTTGCTTGATATTACAGTAATTATAGTAATTATGACTGCAATGGTCATCATCAATCACTACTTACTCATAGCACAATAAAATAGCACAGTGATCCAAAATCCCCGAACGTCATGTACGTCATTACACCCATCTTCAGGCCAAAGCTCCTGCTTCTTGTATTTCATACGCACTGGGTTAATAGATACTTAAGCCTAACTCTATAATTCAGAAGATCATCATCTACCCTATATCATTCCAGATTACAGTGGATAGCATACCTGGAATTTAGCCACAGCGACGAGGTAGGGGAACTGACCTGGGACCATGTTGATGTTCGGCTGCCAAGGACCGACAAGCTGAGAGGGATGGTCAAGGCTGGGGTCCCTCACTCCCTTCGGCCGCAATTGTGGCTGAGACTGTCTGGTGAGATTTTTACATTTCTTTCTTCTTCTCTTTGAGGATCATTTGGAATCTTTTTAGGGTGTCTGTGATTAATTGTCTGTTACATTGTTCAAGCATTGCTGATTATAGAAACTGACGTTTTTTATCATTGTAATACCATAGGTGCCCTTCAGAAGCAGCAGCAGTCTGACATATCATATCGAGATGTGGTGAAAGCATCGAGCAATGATGCCCTCATGACCAGTAAACAGATAGAGAAGGACCTGCTACGTACCATGCCCACCAATGCATGCTTCTCTCAACTCACTTCCACAGGCATTCCACGACTAAGGCGGGTTTTGAGGGCTCTTGCTTGGCTCTACCCTGATATTGGGTAAGTTTCTGGAATTGTGAAAATGTCTTTTTTATATATTTATAATTAAGTAAAAAGGTTGATAAACATGAACACATGCACTCAAACACTTGTGCTCAGGCATATCTCCCGAATCCCCCCCTTCGCTGCATACACACAATTACCCCCCACACACTCAAACACTCAAAAACTAATGCCCACCCACCCATGCTCACTAACTTACTCTCTTATATTCATACTCTCACACTGACATACAATGACACACACACACACACACACACACACACACACACACACACACACACACACACACACACACACACACACACACACACACACACACACACACACACACACACACACACACACACACACACACACACACACACATACATACACACACATACATACACACACACACACACACACACACACACACACACACACACACACACACACACACACACACACACACACACACACACACACACACACACACACACACACACACACACACACACACACACACACACACACACACACACACACACACACACACAGAGTACATTCACATACATATGGATATGTATATCAAGTGAATTCCTTATTCTTAACTATTTCTCTCTTCTATATATCTGCTATTAAGTCATGTTAAGTAGTACTTATAGAATTATAAGAAATTTAGCACCTATTTAGGAAGCACTGTATTCTTCTACTCATTACTCTGGGATCTGTAAATTAACACTCTGAAATATAGCTCATTAACCACATGAATGATAACTTTTACTTCACAGCTTTACTTAGTGTTCTCATGACTGGTGTGCATCCATGATTTTATTGGCTTTTGAGACTATTAACCCCTATGTAAACAGAAGCTAATCTTAACTCCTGTACCCACTTCTCATATAAGTGCATGGGCACATTGGTAAAAGCTGTAACTACCAAGAATTAGTCCTGTCATAACTGGCTTTTGCATGTTGAATACTAACTGGGTGTGCACGTCAGGTATTGCCAAGGTACGGGGATGATTGCTGCATCTCTGCTGCTTTTCTTAGAAGAGGAGGAAGCTTTCTGGGTAATGTGTACTATAGTGGAGGATCTGCTGCCTGCATCCTACTACTCCTCCACTCTGCTGGGTAAGGATTACTCAAGGATGCTGTTTGATTTACTGTAGAAGCAAAACTACATATATTGTGTTTTATTTTCAGGAAATTGAATTGAATGTATTGGAAGTAATGGAGTAAGGTCCTATGTGACACTGTATCTGGAAGTTATTAAAATAATTATTGAAGTTCTGTCAATAGGTAATGACTGAAAACAGTTGATGTTGAATTAATTTGTTAGATTTGAAGCATGTCCACACTCATACTGTCCATTCCTATTCTGATTCCTACTTCCATCTTTATTCACATATCCTTTCTATTCTGTATACTTAATTTTTTTCAGTACTAAAGCTTAGACACAAATTTTCTTGGTTCATGAGTTCCTAGATGTAAGTCATTAATGTTTAGCTTGTATCTCCAAAACTGTTAGATTGTCAAAATGAAAATTCATTCATAGGGCCATTATTTTGTATGAATGATGGATAGTGACTGAAATTAGTTACACTATCTGAATATAGATGAAACATACTTTATAAAAGAAAAAGTAACAGTATATGAATGCCATGTCCCATTTCTGTAGGTGTGCAAGCAGATCAACGTGTGTTGGCTGCCCTGGTGTCGACTTATCTACCAGGAGTAGAGTCTGTAGTACGGGAACATGACATTGAACTCTCTCTTATCACTTTGCACTGGTATGTGACCCTTTTTGCCTCGGTGCTTCACATGAAGATTCTCCTGAGGGTGTGGGATCTGTTCTTCCTGGATGGATCCATTGTACTGTTTCAGGTCACCCTGGCTATGCTGAAAATTAAGGGTATGTTAAGGGTGTGAAGACCTGTGTATTATTTAATGTATTGATATGCATTTGTTATGGCTGTTGGTTATACATTATGTGCTCTGTATTATGATTTATGTCTTCTTTTTTTTTTGTCTATATTTTACACTCTTGGGCGTGTGTGAATAAG